>CM055096.1:14632114-14753316 GCA_029204225.1 Diphasiastrum complanatum
TGTGTTTATCTATATACAAGATTTTTGGCCTCTACCAAACTTATTTTTGCATTTTTCACACAGACCTTGCATATTTGATCAGTGCACTCAGCCAGTTCCTGTCAAATCCAGGTTTAACTCATTGGAAGGCACTCACAAAGGTCATGAAGTACATCCAAGCAACGAAAACTCTCAGCATCTACTATGGAGGCAACCACACTGCCAACATCCAACACATATGCGAATTTGGCAGGAGACGTTGACACTAGAAAATCAACTTCTGGTTTTGTATTTTTATATAACCAAGGCCCAATCTCATGGAATAGCAGGAAACAGACCTCAGTTGCAATATCATCAACGGAATCCGAATACAT
The DNA here is from genome assembly GCA_029204225.1 of Diphasiastrum complanatum. Taxonomy (NCBI): domain Eukaryota; kingdom Viridiplantae; phylum Streptophyta; class Lycopodiopsida; order Lycopodiales; family Lycopodiaceae; genus Diphasiastrum; species Diphasiastrum complanatum. The sequence continues at coordinate 14,632,468 of CM055096.1, forward strand.
GGCTGCCACCAATGCAACAAAAGAGGTGATCTGGCTAAGGCAACTGCTTGTAGACCTGAACCTTGCACAAACGCTTTCTACAAAAATTTATTGTGACAATCAAAACACAATATCGCTATCTCTCAATCCGAGATTTCACTCTTGTTGTGGTATTTCATGTATACAAATTAATAAGTGGGTCCCACCACTTAAAATACTGTTTGCCAAGCCTTGCCTAGTGGCCCCGCCACAGTACAGTAGAATAATAAGTGCAAGGCATTGGCATCCTGTGTGTATAAGCCCAGCCACCAATGAGCACAAGTAACAAATTGTAATTCCTAGGAATAAGAGACTAGGGGCTTAAAACTCTAAAATGACATTAGAGGCCCTAAGTCAAGTTGCAAATAAAAAAGCTAAAAGGGCCCAACTTAAAACTCACATGAATCATGTGAGTGCCCTTGTGCTTTCTTAGCACCATTAGATTTAAGTTGTGTTTCTTTGAAAGGCTTGGATTAGAATCCTTGCCCCAATGAAGTGGCCAATGAGAGTAAAGGAGGCTCACCTCTAAAATCTATACAAGAGAGTCATTTCCTTTATATTGCATCATCTTCTATTCTCATTCTAATAAAACTCTCTTGGTTTTTTTTTTTCTCTCTCTCTCTCTCTCTCTCTCTCTACGTTGGGATAGAATAGCTTTGGTAAGGCGCTCGAGCCTCCAAAGCCTTTCTCAACCTAGGCATTCTCTCTCCCTCTCTCCACTCTCTTTCTCCTCTCTCTCCTCTCCCTCTCTCTTCTTGCTATGCAGGTGAAGGCGAGGTTGCCGCTCCCAGCGACGGACCACTATGCTACATCGACGACAACACAACAACTCTTGAAGCAAACATATAGAAATTAGGTATCATTACCTTAGAGAGAAAGTGCACAACAAGAAAATAGAACTGATTTTCTCCAGAACAAACTACATGGCAGCAGATTACTTCACAAAGGCTCTATCAAAGGAGCAACATCTCAGATTTAATGATATGTTAAATCTAAAGATCAAAGTTTTTCAAGATCCTCATTAAGGGGGAGTGTTAGATTTCTTATGTTCAGTCTTAGAAATCGTTAAGTAATGAGTATCTTGAAAACAGAAGGCCGACAACATGATTTCGGACCTTCACATTTTTTCCTTTATGTTTTGTTCTTATGCCTTAAATGATTTAAGGCACCTTTGCTTTTTCCGCCTTCTTCGCCCTTTTTCGTGCCTTCACGAAAAGTCGACACACTGGCCAGAATGACTTAGAAATCATTTCTGGACCACCTTCGCCTTTTTCACCTTTTTAACCTCTTTGCAAAAAATACCACAAAAAATCCAGAATGTCTTAAAACCATTTTAAGGTACCGTCTTTTTTGGTTTAGGGTTTAGCCTCTAAATCTAAGGCACTTTCGTCTTCTTTGCGCCTTAAAACTAAGGCACCTTCGTCTTCTTCGCTACCTTTAGTCTAAGACACCCTCGCCTTCTTCGTTGTCTTCAATATAAGGCACTTTTGGCTTTTTCCCCTTTTTTGGCTTCTTTGTTGTCTTAAATCTAAAGGCGCCTTCAAGATTTACACACCTTAAGTCTAACGGCACCTTCAGGATTTGCATTTTAGTCTAATGGACAGCTTCGGGTTTTTGGGTTTTATTGTATTTTTGCTACATTGGGAGACCGACGTCACCAACTTATCATCAACCCTAAAACGATTTGAGAAACAAATATCCTAAGGGCGGTTACCAACTTTTGTATAGATGCAAAACTTGAGTACATGGCAATTGAGGCATGAGATATTTTTCTCTCAACACTTGTTAATATATATACTAGCCGAATCAAGCTATGTAAGTGTAAATGAATTTCTCTTCAATCAAAGCTATCTGTAGCCAACGTTATCATGCTCAGCAAGCTGAAGTTGTTACTTATATTATACTCATTGTTGATATTAATCAGAGTACAATTTTTGTCTCACTACAGTGTCGTTCATTTGCGCAATCTATATGAATTCTTCTACTTGAATATTTCTGCTGCTAACTGTGGCGTTTTCATTCCTACATGCCACACTCAATCCTCGAAGTTCCGCTGCCGCTCACACACCCACGATTTTATGACATAAGACATAAGATATTTTTCTCTCAACACTTGTAAATATATATATACTAGCTAAATCAAGTTATGTAAGTGTTGATTGAATTTCTCTTTCAATCAGAGTTTTTTGTAGCCATTGTTATCACGCTCAGCAAGCTGAAGTTATTACTTAAAGCCATTGTACTCACTGTTGATATTAATTAGAGTGAGATTTTTGTCTCACTACTGCGTCATTCATTTGCGCAATCTGTATAAATTCTTCTACTTGAATATTTCTGCTGCTAACTGTTGCGTTTCCATTCGTACACGCCACGCTCAAATCCTCGAGCTTCCATTGCCGCTCACACCTGCGATTTTACGACATGGTATCAGAGCATGCATTTCAGTAATCTACATTTCTATTGCGGATTATTAGTCTTGTTTCTATCAAGACATCTTTCTAGCAAACGCGCAGCCAACAATATTCTGACAATCGTTGTTTCTACCAATGATCTAGTCTAACCATAATGGATCCATCATCTAGTCCATCTCTCATTGACAAACTCGATGGAGATAACTACCATCTTTGAAAATTCAAGATGAAGGTTATACTTCTAGCCAAAGAACTTTGGGACATCGTTGATGGCACAGAGCTCAAACTAGAAGGTGATGCAGCCATCATCACCAAGTGGAGACTGAGAGATGGCAAAGCATTTGCCATGATCACCCTCAACATCAAGGATACTCAGATCAATCACATATGTGTTGCTCAGACTGCTAAGGATGCATGGGACATCCTAGCAACTCTCTACGACATCAGAGACGTTACGTCCAAGCTTCATCTGAGGAAGAAATTATTCACCCTCAGAATGTCTGAAGCAGATAGTGTTTCGAGCCACATCAACACCTTCAAAAATCTTATGGAGTAGATGACTACAACTGGCTCAATCATAGAAGATTTTGATGCACTCATGACTCTATTATCGAGTCTACCTGAAGCCTATGAAAATTGGGTAATGGCAATTTCTACCCAGGAGCACCTCACTCTATCAAGAGTAATTTCGCTGCTCCTACAAGAGGAGATCAGAAGATCAGCATCCTCCTCAGGCTCAAGATCATATCCTCAAGTTTTGATTCAAAAAATCAGAAGGTTAGATCCAAGAGATCTACAAAGTCAGGGTCTACTGACAAGAAGAGCAACATGCAGTCTAGACCAAATTATGGTTCAGAATTGAATTCAAGCTCTTCATCATTCCAACCAATGCAAAAACTTTTCCGCATATACTGTAAGAGGACTGACTACAAAATCAAGGACTACCAAATTTTGAAGTACAACAACAAAAAAAGAAGCAGTTCCAACAATAAGCACATAGTATAACAGCCAGTCACTGATATCAGCAACAAGAAGAAGAAGATGAAGCAACTTTCATGACCAAAGTCGGAGAACAACAAGATATCGATTCCTAGTATCTAGATTCCAGAGCAATTCAATACATGACTCACCATCGCGACTGGTTCAAAGACTATAAGTCACTCACCCACTCTCGAGTTGTGCAATTTGGAGACAACTCATCACATTCAATTGAAGGTGAAGGAACAACTAGAGTTGAATTCAAAAGAGGTGAAGTCAAGTTGTTGTCCAACGTTCTCCACGTTCCAAATTTGACCAAGAATCTGCTCTCAGTTAGCAGAATCACCGATTCAGGTTGGAGGGTCAATCTCGATACAGACGGCTGCACAATTCTTGACAAATCCCAGAAGGTGCTAGCCTACGGAAGAAGAAGCGGCTATCTTTACAGACTCAGCCATTGTTATTCTTCTAACAGTCAAGCTCTTCACACAACCACAATTGAATCAACTGATATGTTGTGGCATTTCAGACTTGGCCATCTCAACTTCAACAGTATTCAGCAAATGTTAGCTCAAAAGTCTAGTACAAGATTTGCCTACAGTCAGCAAGCCAACTTCTCCATGCGAAAGCTATATTATTAGCAAGCATGCTAGAAGTTCTTTTAGTTCAGACTCAGTTCATACATCCAAGGACTTGCTTGACCTTGTACACAACGACATTTGTGGCTCGATGCAGATTGCTTCCACAAGGACAGCCATTTATATCCTAACCTTCATCGACGACCTCTCTTGAAGGACTACAACCTACTATATGAAGAACAAATCTGAAGCATTCAAGTTCTTCAAGCATTTCAAGGGATATGCTAAAAACCAGACCCAAAAGAAAATCAAGGCCCTACGCACAGATGGAGGAGGAGAGTACATCTCCACAGAATTCAAGGTGTTTTGCAATGAGATACTTCAACAATACACAACTAGCTACTCACCTCAGTTGAATGGTGTAGCTGAGCGGAAGAATCGGACACTCATCAAAAGTGCCAAGAGCATGATGGCCCATGTCTCTCTTCCAAAAAAATTCTGGATAGAAGCTATTACTACAGCTGTATATTTGCAGAATCGATCCATCACCAAAGCCCTGAATGGCAAGACACCTTATGAGGTGTGGACAGGATCAAAACCATCACTCAAACATATTCGAGTGTTTGGATGCATCGCTTTCGCTCAGATCCCTGAGGATCTAAGAAGAAATCTAGATGACAAGAGCAGAAAAACGATCTTCATCGGCTATTCCCCAGACCACAAGGCATACAAGCTCTACAATTTGAATACCGAGAAGGCATTCACCAGTAGAGATGTCATTTTTGTGGAAGCCTAGTTCATCGACCACAAGGGAAAAACTGCTGATAATTCCGATCCAAGGATCGAGCAACCAGACGATTCCGATCTGGGGACTCAACTGTTGAATAATGACAACGAATCAGACACTGAGCCAGAATCTCAATGAATCAACCCACATCAGAGGACCGAAGTTCAATCTAGAAGGTTGAATAGATCCAGACAGCCTCCATCCAGATTTAGGGATGATCCGGCCTGCTACTTTGTGTAGGAACCAACCATCGTTTCTGAGGAAATGTCTACTACTGATGCTGACCAGTGGAAAGCAGCGATGGACACCAAATTTGATTCTCTTATGGAGAATCAAACATGGACACTCACTAAGTTGCCAAAGGATCAAAAACCAGTTCCATGCAAATGGATATTCAAGGCAAAGTACGACGTTGAAGGAAGGCTAAATCGTTACAAGGCCAGGCTAGTCGCCAAAGGCTTTTCTCATATTTCAAATCTGCATTATTCAGAAACCTTCAGCCCAGTCATCAAACATGTGTCAATCCGCCTACTCCTCTCCTTTGTAGCCACAACAGATCTTGAAGTCCACAGATGGATGTCCAAACCGCTTTTTTCAATGGAACCATCGAAGAGGAGATTTATATGATGCAGCCAAATGTAGAACACCTGATCAGACGAATCTCGGTTCTACTAACAAAGTGCACAGTTTAATTGACAAAGGATGAGAAACGAACTTGAATTCAAAACATTTCTATTCGTGTTCAACCTCGAAAGATTCACAAAAGATTCGCGAAACAGTATCTTGTTAAAACTCAAAAGATTCGCGAACAATATCTTGTCACGAAATATTCCGTTTCTTGTTCAAACCTCACCTGTCGCAAAACTGTCACCTGTCGCAACTAATTCACAAAATATTCTTGATTCTTCTTCAAGCTCAAAACTGTCAAGTGTCGCGAACAATTCGTGAAACACGAAGTTTAGACGAAGAGATAAACTGTCGCAAGCAATTCGTGAACAAAAATTATTTGAACATGAAAACAGAACGTTTATTTGAATATCAACCGTCGTAACAATTAGATCTACTATTACAGAATTAAAAGGCCAAAAGACCTGTCCTGTAACAATATAAATACATGTCCACTACTCGTTGTAATAACTCTCAGACTCTCATAACTCAATTGAAGACACAACAACAAGATAAGATAACAAGAGATGTATATTGATGATTCAGATTCAGAGTTATAAAAATTCATTTTTGATCAATTGTTTCTTAATGTCTAAAATTGTTTAAAGCTGTCTCTTGATTCCGCATGCTAATTCAATCAAGGTAAAGACTATTCTATTAGTACATAGATAAGAAACAAACCCGATTGAAGACACTGATATTAGTTTGATTTATTCAAACTTTCATCGTGTTCTCTGATGAAGAATTATTATTATTTTTCCTACAGTGGTATCAGAGCATACAGAGTTGATACAGTGGTATCCGAGCATATTAGAGTCGATACAGTGGTATCATCACACTCCTCTCAACATCCTTCATACATCCATTAGCAAGCCGCATTTGGAGTTTATTCAAAAGAATAGAAGATGTCGTCGATTAGCAATATTCAATCTAAGATCAGTACGATCTTGGATCCATAAGGTTCAGACTATTTAATCTGGAAATTAAAGACTTCACTCATATTGAAGGGCGAAGGTCTTTGGCAATGGGTAGAACCAATAGAGGAGAAGCCAATAACTACTCGTAGCAAAGAACTTCGAGAATGAAGTTTGATAAATGACAAAGCTACAACAATTATTGCGTCTTCAGTGCATGACAATATAATGCTAGATCTTACATTAATTTTGAACGCAGAAGATTTATGGGAAGAATTGCAAACCAAGAATGAGACTCGATCTCGTAATCAAATCATGTTCTTGGAAGACCAATTAATTTACCTACAATGAGACGACAAAGACCTGACGACATTCGTATGAAAGATAAAGGATCTGGTTATTTCTTTGCAGAATTCTGGCACAGAAAATGCAATCTCAAAGAAAAATAGCTTAGCTATTTTCTTCGAGCCCTACCCAGGTCATTCCACACAACTCGAACTTTATTGGCGAAAGATTTGACAATGACACTTCAAAAGGCAATAGATTGAGTCAAAGAGGAAGTAGAAGCTCGTGAACGCTATGACGATAATGGTGATTCCGAAAATGCTCTGTTTACATAGAAGAATAAATCCTCAAATAAGTCTAAGTTTAAGAGGAAGTCGTCTAAAAAGAATGAAAATGAATCCATGACAAATGATCAACAATCTGGAAAACAACAGAAAAATTCTGGTGATAGGAAGATTTGCAACAGATGCAAAAGATCAGATCACACAGAAGACAAGTGTTGGTTAAATCCAAAAATTGATTGCATTCATTGTCATAAATGAGGTCATGCAGCAGTAAACTATTATCAAAATTCCAGAAACAAAAAGGAGCAGAATTGAAGCGAACCTTCAAATTCAAACTATGTCGAAGACAAAGCAGAATGCTCCAGAGCAGCAGAAGATAGGACGACAAGAAATTCAACAACATATGTTAGTGCTGATCTATGTTGTTCATCAAATTCAAAAATTCGAGAAGTAATACTTGATTCGGGAGCCACCTAACATTTTGTTTCCATGAAACAAATTTTATTTGAGATTCATTATACTTGGAGACGGTTCTAAACATGTAGTTGATGGAACTAGTGTTCTATGGTTGGACACGAATCAGGGTGACAAGAAACTGGTGTACTATGGTTGGACACGAATCAGGGTGACAAGAAACTGGAGGAAGTTCTCTATGTCCCCACTCTTGATAAAGATCTTCTATCCGTAACAAAGATAGTTGACACATGAATGTCAGTAACCTTCACAAAGGACTCTTGTAAATTGTTCGATGAAGATTCTGATAACCTAGTTGCTAAAGACAACAGAGAAGGAAATTTATATCATTTGAACATTTGAACTCGAGTTGAACAAGCTAATCAAACTCAAGAATCGACAGATATTCTATGGCACAAGAGGCTATGTCACATGAACATGGAAGCCTTGTACCAAGCCAACAAGAGTCAAAGAATCGAAGGGTCAAAATCAAAAGTCGAGATATTCGAACTACCTGTGAATCTTATCTTAAAGACAAAATGACTAGAACACCTTTCAATAAAGATGTTTATAAAGCAACCAAGTTACTAGAGATTGTGCATTCAGATATTTGTGGACCATCCGGAGTGTTGTCATTAGGTGATGCAAAATACTTCATAACGTTTATTGATGACTTCAGCAAGTTCGTTGTAGTATACTTTATTCATACAAAATCTGAAGCTTTCGAGAAATTCGTTGAGTATACAAATTGGGCTGAAGGCAATAAGTTGAAGCGGATTCACACGGATCGTGGAGGTGAGTACATTTCCAACGAATTCAAAGCTTATTGTACTAATCGAGGTATTATGCATACGAAGATTGCATTGTACACACCTCAGCACAATGGAACAGCTGAACGAATAAATCGTACACTTATGGAAGCTGCTAGGTATATGATGGCTCATGCGAAAGCACCAAAACAGTTGTGGGCAGAAGCATTGGCTACATCGAATTATCTTCAAAATCGAACTCTGAAATCTTGAATATCGGATAAAACTCATGAAATATGGTGAAAGACGAAGCCAGATCTTGCACATGTTCGGACATTCGGATGCGTAGTTAATATGCACATACCAAACAAATTGAGAAAAAAACTCGATGAAAATACAGAACAAGGTTTTTTGATAGGATTCGAATTACATTCATCATATTAACAAGTCTACATATCCAAAACTGGCAAAATAAAAGTTGTTTGAGATGTCAAATTCGATGAGTCAAAGTATTAATAATAGTATCCATTTGAAATAGATTTCAGCCACAAACACTGAAACAGATGTAAGGATTCATAAGTTTACCACTTTGGTCACAGGTGCAAAAGTATTCTCATAGTCAATGTCATACTTTAATGATAATCCTTTTAACACCATTCTTGTCTTGAAATTGTTGATACTCCCATATTTATTTCGATTGTGCTTGCATATCTACCTTGAAGAACATGTCTTTTTCTTCATAAGAGCTTAATGTCCCTTTGTCCATTGCCTCAACCATTCCACCTTTGAATTGGATGGCATCTTCAAATATGAGAGATTTCTCCGGTTGAAGAATATAAATCATCAATGCAAAGTTGGTACATTCACTCCTTTTTCTTATGTGCGTGTGTAGTGCTAAAAAGAACTTGGCTCTCTCCCCTTATCTTCTAGAAGTAAAACTAGGAAAAGATAATGAATCATCCCCATTATTTTTCACATAATCATCAAAATAAATCTCATTCCTATCTTTTGACCCGTAAGTGTCTAAAAATGATAAATGCGCAGTCTCTCAAACAACACATCCATCTATTTTATGAAATAATATTCTAAATTTGCTATGAAATAATATTCTAAAATTGCTAAAGTAAAAGCTAATTCAAACTTCTAGAAAGATCATAAATCTGCTCAAAAAAATGATTATTCATAAAACAGAAAACAATATTAAAATTAGGCAATGCACATTGTTTTATCCAAATAATATGAGACATGAATAATCCGAAACAATTCAACTGCTGCTACTACAATTCTACTTATTTTGATATGCAATAGATCGTGATCCTAACTCTTTGAATAATCTGTTACAACGTCATCAATCTTTTTTAACCAACCTAAAACACTGATGAATAACATCTATTTATAATTACGCGCAATTATAAAAAATAATGTCTCATTCCGGCTTTTGCTACAGTTGCCCTGGAATTTTAATTTGTTTCGATTCAATCTTGTAATTTTGATCCGATCCGATTCTGTAATTTTGACCCGATCAGATCCTGTAATTATGATGCGATCCAATCTAGAAGAGTATTTATTGAAAAATGAACTTGACAGCTCCCTGCACGATGTTAGGGACCTCATCGTTACAATAAATTAGTCAGAATTTTTCCTGAATTTTAGTCGCAGATGTTAGGGAATGCATGTAGTGCTCAAACTAAGGGGAGCCCAGTGGAAATAGATTGTGTGCCATTTTGCAATGTAAAAAGCATGCATGCCTTCATATGGTACAGTGTCGTGCAACTAATAAATATATGCAGCATGCTCTTTGGGTTGACAGGATATTATGCAAGTTATACTGGATTTTCAAACAATACTTAATAAGACAAATGGATCTCCGAAGATCCATAGTAGTTTGTGTTTGGCTTCGACTTAAGAAATCAGCGTTGATGTTTCCTAATCGTCTGATATACCCTTGAACAGAACAACAGAACATGCATGCTGTACCCGTAAAAAGTGCATAAATAATAGCTCGACTGTATCCAATGGTATCATGCATTTAGTTGATACGAGTCCAGATAATCCAGTCCAAAAAAGATTGCAACAAAGTTTATGAAGCACAATACGTAATATGAGATATGGTAGCATGTATGCACCATAACCAGCTAAGAGCTAGCAATATAAGTAAACTTATCTATAAGAAACTAGAACGATCTCTGAGTGAAGTTATTAAGGAAGAGCACGGGATGAGCTCCCTTTCACAGAGGCCCAGTATTGATGCAAACGGGTTTTGCATATTATTCTCCTCTTGCAAAGGCGTCCACAGGAAATGTCCTTGTAATGCCAGCAAGGCTCTTAAAATGAATCTTGCTTGAAGGAGGCTCGTCGACCGCTATCTCGTTCACAGGTACCCATATCAGCAACTCTTTCGCCTTCACTCCGGTGACATTTTTCAAACGATTCTTCTGCAGAGTGCAAGTTATTTTCTCTGCGTAGGCCACTTGCCTGCTAGCCTTCTTGAAATAATGTCCGTTCTTGTGCTTCTGTGTGATCCATACAAACCCCGTCTGCTCAACGTATCCGCACTCTACCACGTCTTCCAGAGGCAACAGGCCTCCAGGCAACCCCAGCCCCTCTATCAACTCAATCGCCTTAGGCAGCGGATCATCTTGCGCAGTTAAAATCAGTGCACCTTCCCTTTCAGCCATGTCGATTAGCCCAAACACACACAGCCTGTATCTTTATCAGATCAACCTCAATGACACGAAAATCAGGATTCCTAAGCTCTCAATCCCTCTAAACCCACATGAGATCAATCGAAAACAGCTCAAAAACCGATCTGTCTACAGATGGTGTACACGAAAATGAAGGTGAAAGCGTCCTCTATATATTGGAAGCTTCATGTTTCAGGACTTGATTGCATTAGGTGAAGCGGTTGAGCTGAGCAATTGCGTGTTCAGACGTACAGCAGAAAGACTCAGTTTAATTTGGCCGCAAGGACACGAACGTAATAATTGAAAGGAGGCAGGAAGTGATGGCGAGAAAGGAGTTGCCGAGGTGGCGATCGGACCATACACCATACCATCGGCGAGGTGCGAGCACCGCTTTCGCTGTCCCGTTCATTTACGAGGCTCATGCCAGTGTTCACGGGGGAGGATTCGGGGAGGACGTGGACTGTATGTAGCCTCTTTGCTTCTTTTTTTTGGGAGAGAGCATTGTTACTTCAAAAAAATAAAAAGCCATCTTGAAAAGGCCCGAAAAGAGGGGTTTAAAGCATGTACCCATGGAGCACACTTTTGGGATAGAGCATTGTTAATTTAGAAAAAAGCCATCTAGAAAAGGGCAAACAGAAATTTGCTTAAGACCACTGCTTCAAGCCTCATGGCTGTGGCCCATCAACTAATCTTCAATGGTTGTTCCTTTTCTCACACATTGCCAATTTGAGTAGATATCACATCTATCTCATTAGATATAGCATCACCTTTCACTTGTAGCGAAGGTGGTAAAGGGTAGTCCTAGTCAGTATCCATGACAGATGACCATAGTTTTTTTTCTAAAACTTGCCTTCAAACTTTTCTATAATATAGTCTAACTTACCTTGTGTAATCCCTTTTTTCCCCATTGATTTAGTGTGTTTTTTTAATATTCAATCTAGCCTCTAATATGTGAACTCAATGTGTTTAGATGAATTTCCTAATATAATTGTCAAACCCAACTTGTCAAGAGCTTCTTAGGGATTGTAAATATGTCGAATTTTGGGAACATTAATAAGTCTAAGTTAGTGTGAGAAGTTGTAATGCAAGAAATTAACTTCTTGCACTAGAAGATTTGCCATCATAACACCCACAAGTGTGAGTTCAAAAAGTTCCAAATCTCACATTCCACAAGTTACTTAATGAAAATCTTCTTACATCTAAGCTCACTTCTCACATTAACACCATTGGCATACTCAAGCGTAACACTTTCATCTATTAATCACTTACATTTGCTCACAATCAACCGCTCTCATACTGGATCAACTTGAAATAGCCTATGTTATCATTTGGACTCATAACTTAATAGGAAACCTTGCATTACATATCAAACATCAACTTTTTAATGCATAGTGTGAAAATTTGTCAACTAGTTAAGTTGTCTAATTTGGCAATTTGGAGTCCAAGGTGAATTTTCATCTTATAGATACATATCTTTATGTCAATAAGGGCTAAAAATAGTATTTTTACTATTTTTAACAAGTATATAGGTGGATTAGTCAAATTTGGACCTAATCTAATTGATTAGTAGAGATACACTGAATATAGTCATGTTAGATCTAGGTTTTTGGCAAGTATCTACACACTTCCATAAGTTGATAAGCTTAGGCAAGATCATCCAAATATGTCAAGAAGGTACTACAAATAGACATACAAGTGTGAAAGAAATTCATCTCTCTCATTCTTCTCTCATTCATTCTTACCAAAAGATATTTCTTTTGGTTTCTACATCAATCTCTTGCATCTTGGAGTTGATACAGTAAATTTATGTGTGTAGAATGTTACTTTTCTTATGTATATGGATCCACATGTGTGAGTACTGATATTATACAGCTATTGTACAAATTGTCGGAGAAATTGGAGGAACGGGTAGATCAGTCCCTTCAATTCTCTCGGTGCGTGCACTACTGGTGACTTAGTAGGCGAACACAAGAACATAATAAGTTCAGAGTTTCTAATTTGCAGTAGTAGCGGAAGCTATGAGTAGACAACCAAACAAATCAATTAGATGGCCAAAAAAAACATGGAAAAGCATTGTAGTATTGACATGAATCTGAACGTAGAACCTAACAGAGCTGTCATTAGGTTAAGTATAACGAAATATACAAGTCAATAATGTAGGCGAGCACAAAACAATAGCGGACGTAACCGTGTGCTTCACAAAGCTAATCACAATCTGTGAAGATTATAAACCTATTACTGACAATCTATCTGCGAGAAATAATCAATGTGTAAAAGCATCTACAATGTCTGTCTCACATGTTACGAATCATGCGTCATTCACTATCTCTTTTGTGAAAGTACTATACTTTAGAACCATAAATGGATCTACAAAAGATCCACAAGAGTGATTGGATGCTTGCTTGACAATCTATCAAAAAACTAGTCATCAAAAAGTTGATCTAGATTGGCAATTTGACAAACAACAAGCATTAACAATCAAAAGCATTGATTAACATTGAAATCCGAGCCCACACGTGTGTACTATAGGCTGTAGTACAGCCTTCAAGCTGAGAAACAAGTAGAAATTGATTTGGTTTCATTTGGATCACAAAAACTCAATATACATAGTGAACTAGCTTGAGATTGCCAATGAGCTCCAAAAATATTCTATCTTCTCACTATGAGAGCTTGGAATACATAGCAAATTCGACTTTTTTCTTGAAGTTAGGTAGATTTCCAGCATGTAATAAGGAAGTTAACTCACTCTTCTTGTCCTAAAATGAAACCCTAGCCTAGATCCTAGAGTTATGCTTGGTAGGTAGCTAGTTGGTCAAATTTTCACCTTAAACTTTGGTGTAGGTCCTATAAAGTAGGGATGACCACCAAATAGACATGACCAACTCTCTTGACTTGACCTAGCCTACATTAGGAGTGGGTTTCCACATGGAATTTTGGCCATACATGTGTGGAACTCAATTATGTACAAAATTTACACTATTCTTCATGGTTTTTAATCAAGCTAGATTTGCCAATTTTTGGCAATTCTTCACACTCCTCAAATTTAGCTTGAATTATTTACAATTGTCTTGCCAGATGAATGAATGCTTTAGAAGTGTTTAAAAAACCAGCTACAAACAAGGAACTTTTGAGACTCTAATAAAGAATGATGTCCATGAAGGATCTTTCACCACCTCTTAAAGGATCCCTTACAAGATGTTCCATAAATGTGTCTATATATATGTAGAACACTTCAAAAACTAGACATCATACCAAGCCGTGGATTCCAAGGCATTTTGAGAACTTGAAGATACATCAATAAAACTATTAAGTGCATACATAATGCTGTCAAAGACAACTTGTCTTGCTTGATCCATATGATTGAGCCTAGATGGCTCCATCTTGATACTCACGGTTCTTCTTGGAGTCCTCGGTTCTTGAGCCTGCTCCTCCACTTGACTTGACTCCAAACCATCAATGAATTGAATAAGGTGTTGATCCAAAGGTGCTTCTTCAAGTTTAAAAATCTTCCACTCTTGAAAGATCACATTTCCACCATTGACAAATTCTTTGGTTGAAAACAAGTAGATTCTACAATCTCTACTTGAAGAGCAAAATACTACCATTATTCCTATCATTGAAATAGGATAATCTTTGGTCCTTACATTGGAATGATCATGCACAAAGCATGTGGACACAAAGATTTCCAAAGCAAATGATGTTTCATCTTTTATGACTCTATTCAAACTATTACAAAAATAGTTATCCAATGAAATTGCTTTATCAACAACAAATGTAGATTTCAAAGCATCCCATTTCATTGTCTTGTCATACAAAGTAATATAACACCATGAATCTTAAAGGTAAGAAACAAGTCACCTCATGTCTACTACTACTTTCCAAAAAGTACTCAAACATAGTAGACTCTCCAATGCTCACCACCCTTGCAAGATGCACACTTGAATGGACAATTTGCATGCAATTTGATGACTCGGCCATTGTCATTGATGACTCCCTTGGAACTCTCATGCTTTGAGGCTGATCCTCAAGATCTTCCTCCTTTTGATGCTCCTCCTCAATGCAAGCAAGACCACAGTTTGCCAAGATCTCCTCTTGAGTGATCTCCTCCTTGACTCCCAAGCCTCTTTAGCACTTTTACATGATGATACATGAACCTAGTAGTTCATCTTCATCCTCAATCAGAAACTCATAAAGGTCTCGAAGCACCAAAAGTGACTCCATCCTAACCTTCCAAATAGCATGATTTGTAGAATTCAATCTCTCACTAGCTTCTAGAAGGTATGCTCTCGCAGATTCCATCTTACTAGTGACTTCTACAAACAAGAAATAGATTTAATTGACTTGAAACTCATAAAGGTCTCACACTTGTAGTGTTTCACTCAAATTTGATTTCTAATCCAACAAATGGACTTATAATCACAGTTCTATCATTCCCCCACAAAGCTGGAATGAAGATAAGATGAAGTGAAAACTACTTTTAAACAAATCTTGCCAAGAAATGGATTTGATTGTCTCTAGAAACTCACTAAGGTCTCTCTCTTAGTGTTTCACTCAAATTAGATTTCGAATCCAACAAGTGGACTTATAATCTCAGTTCTAGCACTCCCTCACAAAGTTGGAATGAAGATAAGATGATGTAAAATCTATTTACAATCAAAGCTTGTCAATTTTGGCTATTTCTAAATCTCCCTCACACTTTTTGATGTACTTTCAAGACCTGTAAAACAAGTTTAGAGGACTTGATTTCAACTCCTTAGAGCATATTTACGGACATACATCAAACGAATGTAATGTGCTAGAGAGTCTGTCTAACCAGAGAGTAATTCATGTAATGCAGTAGAGATTGCTAGTAGACTCAGGATCACTCACTCTCAATAGTGCGAAGAACATAGATAAGAGAAAATAAACCTCAACCCTCTATTCACTTCTTCAACCTCTCACAAATACATAAACTCTTCCTCTCTCGATGATTGAGACTGAAGCGTATGATCAATATATATTCTACAGAGCGAACAAACACACATCTAAAACTACAGGTGTGTTGCTCCCGCGAAAAGGTCTAGTTAACAATTTGGTTGAATGTATGTTCAATTATACCATAAGAGGTATATTTAACTAAGAGTTGAAATTACTCTAGTTTAATATGTCGATTCATATTTAATCGTTTCGCGTAGATGACCTTGTAAAGGCTTATCCAAGGCAACATTCCCCTTTTAGAGGTCTCGTCCTTAAAACCAACGCAAGTCTTTAGGAGATATATTCTCAAAAAATGACCTAGGCCTCTTCATGATTTATATTTATCCAGCTCATATCTTCATTTTCGAGTATATCATGCCATATTTAGGTTGATATTTGATATTTAACAATTTTGTGGCATCACATATCCCCTTCCTCAAATGCGACACGTCCTGGTGAACATATAATCTTTATTTCGAGGATCATTCGTGAATCATTTTGTTCTTCAGATATTCGTTAAGGTGAAAAGATATTTCTTCATATGTTCCTTCGTTTAAATATTTCTTTTGCTTTAGAGAACATATGACTCTGCTGCTTCTTTGAATTGAATAGGTTGATTGGAGTTGATCTTTGAATTATTGATGAGAACATGAATCAAACTTCAAAACATCTTCAAAACTTCGAAGATCATGATTCAACATCACATAGAAACATCACCATTACATAAGCAAGAATGAATATTCATGATTGATTCAATTCTTCATGTAATTGTTGGGCTAACTCCAAATTTTGTTGAGCCTCGTACAACATCAAGGTTTCCTTTGATTTCGTATAATGGCCAACTGGTAGGTTGTCAAATTTTTCAAGCTTAACAAGGAGCAATGTGCCATCAAATAGCTCTTGAGTTAACTTTTCATCTTCATCTGAATCACTATGAAGTGTGATTTCCTTACAAAAGTGAGTTGAAAATCTTATAACAGAACTTTTAACATAAAGATTTTGGACAAAAAACAAAGTCTTTGCTGCAAAAGTTCCAAACTGCCAGAACAAATATGTACATAAGTTCTTGAAACGACTTGACCTCCTTCAATCTTGTAGATTGTGTTTAATTTCTACAAAATAGTTAGCAAGATTTTGCTCCCAATCCATGTAAAGACTGAAAAGTTCTGGATACGCAATATGTACATTGATAAGCAAACCCGCATCATCAAAAGTGCCTAAGTCCGCAACATCTTTTGGTTTGTACAATTGGAACTGCGACTTTCGCTTTCAAGATTGTCGCTTATTGTCTTCATTTCGCAAAAAAATTGATATTTTTTAATACGAATGTATTCTAAGACATACATAGCAGAAGAGCCTATGTATAACTCAGCTGATCTGAAAGGCGCGACTATAAATTTGCCTTGAATTATGCCCCAGCAGAGACATCCTTTCTGCTCAATAGATAACTGGGCCCATAACCAGAGAAAGTCATCCTTTTCCCATGGTGTCTTCTAATCGTCGAAGGCGATGCCTACTGCGCCTGATAGCATTATATAATCCACAAGCCATTGTAATTCAATGTTAAAAGCTTGTGAATACCACTTTCAGAATCGATCAGCAAATGCATTGAACCTTTCAGCACATACCTTCGACTGGTTTTAACGTACGCGTAAACGCTTTGTTTGAGTAGCTACTATTGCCATATCTTGAGGTTGTAACTCGGCAGCTAACTTTTGATCTTCCAACTGCTACTTGAGATCAGACAACTCTTGTTGGAGCTTGTCGACCTTCGCTACTGCCTCCAAGTATTCTGGATGGTCAGCGACTCTCAAACAGGCAGACACAGATTGAAGTTGTTACGTCAGATCATCAATTCTCAGTAGGGCCTGTAGGTATTTGTCATGGAAGTCCGGCCCATTGCAAGTCTGGATGGCTTCAATAGACAACTCCTTCAACTCCGCCAACTTTTCTTCGACTAGCGCCTTCGCATCTTCGAGCAGTTGTAGGAATGCAACTAAAAAATTATCGAGCATCTGGCCTTGGAGCTGGTTCAGTTTTGAGAGATCTATTGTGATAGAACCTACATTGCTACACAAGGCAAGCGCAGTTTTTGTCTTTATTCGTGTCGCTCGATCCTCCTACAAATGTTTCTGGAGAGCGACATTGTGCTTATTGGCATCCAACAATTGTTGTTTTAAAGAATCAATAGTAGTTTGATAATTTGTAGACTTGGCCTCAATCGCCTTATTGATTTCCTTCAAAGAATCAGTTTCTTTGGTTGTGGTGTGAAGCTGTGTTTTGAAGAAATGATTTTGGTCGATCAGCTTGGTGTTGTCTGATTCGAGCACAAATTTTCTCATAAGACTCTTTGAGAGAGTCTTGAAACTTTTGCTCTGCTTCTATAAGGTCCATGATGTTCCTCTAATTATATCGATCAAATTCATATATATCAGCCACTAAATTCTTGGCTCTGCTGGTCATGGATGTGAACCACCGGGGCTGGTTGTCAGGTTCATCATAATCTTCATCAGCTGCCCCAGTTTCGCCTACTACAACTGCTTGAGCCTTGGCTGAAGTGTTAGATGGAGTTTTTCATCTGAGGTGCTTGAATTCTTCTGCTTCTGTGGTTGGCTTTGTTGATTCAGCAACAGCAGGTCCATCCATATCCAATGGCAATGGCAGTGGCACCATCAACATCCATAGCAGCTATAGTTGCTACTTGGATTGGTGGCGCAAGCGCTGTTGTGGTGGTTGTGGGAAAAAATGCTAGAAAGAGAATGCTAGAAAGTGGTAGAAAATTCATGAGCAATTCTAGAAAAGATAGGAGAAAAGTCGCGAAATATTCTAGAAAGAACCTAGAAAAGAATGAAAAAAGAAAAAAAAAATTCTGGTCAAAGATAATATTTCTTGAGTTTGGACCCATTAATTCGTATCGGTAATAGTTTGCCTTCAAGTGATTGGAGTTGAACAGAACTATTCTCGAACACCTCTATAACTTTATAAGGTCCAAGCCATCTCATATAAAGTTTTCCAGGGAACTTTTTCGAGACATCTTCTTAGTTGATGATTAGCACCAAGCTTGTACTGGACATTGTTAATATGGTATAAGGTGCTACCTTATATTAAAAAACTGTCTTTTTCTACAAATCATATCCATCCGGATATATCTTATCCTTGAGATAAGTAATGATATCAGAATATAATGAATTCGTAGATGAGATTTCGAATAAATTTTTGTCTGAAAATCATCATTAATTGGTTTTTCAATTTTTTTCGTGCTGAGTCACAATAAATAATCAGCAATTGTATGATATTTTCCTTGGCAAAGCTCTACATCTAGTTTCGTTTTGTTTCGTTTCATTTTATTACAGAGCCTGATTGGTCTTTGCACAACTGTAGAAATTTTTTGTGGACGAAAAATAGTTTCATGAAAGTTTCGCAAATCGTTTGAGAGACTCCCATCAGTTTGTCACCAGAATTTTACTGGAACTACACTTTTTTTTTCCATCAGACGACACATTTATTTATCAAAGAGCAATACCCTGATTGAACAGGTGAAAGAAGATATTTCAAGACACTTTGAAATATCGGACCTAGGAGAAGCAAAATGCTACTTGGGCTTGCAGATTGACAGAGATCTTGAGGGTGGAAGATTGTATGTACACCAATCAAGATACATCTAGAAAATCATTGATAATTTTCAAATGACAGATTGCAAGGGAGTAAATACTCCAATGGTACCTGACACCATACTAACTAGTGAAGACTATCCCAGAGATGATGCAGAGCAGGAAACAATGCTGCAAAAGCCTTACAAGAGGCTTATTGGTTCATTGATGTACTTGGAAGACAATACGAGGCCAGAAATTGCTTACCCAGTGTTTAGAATGAGCCAATTCAACATTAATCTAGGACTATGGTCTTTGTTTTTCTCATGATGCAGGAATTTAGGAGAAGTCCTACAGTGATGCAAGCTGGACATCCCTCAAAGATGACTCCAAGAGCATTTCGGGATTCTCTACCATCACATTAGATGCAACGATCATATGGGTCAGCAAGAAGCAGACAATAACTGCCCAATCGTCTTGTGAGTCAGAGTATGTTGTTGTAGCCAAAATGGCTAATGAGCTGACATGGCTCAAACAGTTCCTGAATGGACTAGGAGAGAGCACCAACAATGGAAACACATTTTCATCAAGTATCACTTGATCAGAGATCTAGTTGAGAGAAACGAGCTGAAGACCATGTTCATTTCAACGAAGCAGATGGTGGCTGATATCCTGACAATGCCTCTTTTAGACCAGGCAATGTTTGAAAGGCAAAGAGCGAGCTTGGAAATCAGGAAAATACCCGCTTTGAGAGAGAGCTGAAGAAACTTAATGTTTTCACCATCAAAGCTATTGTATTTTTTTGTATGTTTTTTGAACTGCTACATTTTCTTAACTAAGTTTTGCATAGTTTGCACTTTTGCATTTTTTCAAAAAAGTTGACACATGGCCAAAATATGACTTAGAACATATTTCAAACCTTTGGGTTTTTTGCAGTCTTTGTATTTTTTGCAAAGCCGAACTACACCGCAAAGTCAAAGAATGTAATTCACTACGGTGTCAGTCAATGTTTGTGGTTCACATGGCAACGAACCACCCACCGGCACTGAAACAACATCTGTTGCGGTCTGTTTGTGTAGCTTGCCAAGACCTCACATGCCAAACAAAGTTCACAACCGTAGGGACACCACAAGGAAACAATTGCTATTATCAGGCGGCTGAGAAAGCGAAACATCTACATGATCCCAACAAATGGATGTACAACGACATGTTGCATGGACCGTAGGGACACCACAAGAAAACGATTGCGGTTATCAGGCGGCTGAGAAAGCGAAACATCTAGAAGATGTTAGGATTAAGACTAAAGCTGTTAATCTTGTAGCTTAAACTAATCATCTCTTCGGTTCCTCTATATATAGGATCAACAAGAATGATCAAGCAACATTGTTAGCAAAGATGCTTGATTTGAATTGGTGAGTGATAGTCATGCAGGCACATGTCATCATACAATCAAACATAGAATTAGCAATAGCTAGTTCCCCGTAGGAGACTCGTGCGTTGACGTGCTGATATGGGAAATAGATAGCGCTAAAAAATTATTGTTGTAAACTTGTTTATGAAAAATAGAGTTGTTTTATTCTGCCTATAATGTGTGATACATGTGAATGATTTTGATGCTTGTTTATAGTAGATATACTTCCGCTGTTATTAACATTATCTACTGTTAACAAACTTCAAAATAGATCTGTAGTGTCAGTTTGTAGCTCAGAAGATGATTGAACGTAGTATGAAGTAGTAGCTCCAACTACGCAGATCGACTCCATCTGAGCATCTCGACCTGAATCCCAACAGACTATTCGGCCACCTTCGACTGCTTGCATGTGACAATCAGCTCTAATAGTCGACTAGAACATTCTGCGGTTTTACAGTACCTTCATCATGACCGGACATAATCAAATATAGTTTGAAGGCGACTGCCAATAGTGCGTAGTAGTGTCTTAATTCTAATTGTTGTCAAATTATTGAAAAATCTATCTAATGTTGTGAGTATGGGTCCTAGAAATGCCAAAGATGAATTGAGCTCTTTTGGCTTAGTAAAGACCCATCTTAGAATAAAATATTCAAGGTAGGTAGAAGTAGAAACTCGAGCTACCATAGGAATTGCCATTTGTACTTTACATGCCACATTTAATGCATGAAAGAACTATGTGGCACAATTAGACATAGTGAGGTGGGTTGGATAAGTCTAGATAGCTTGAGAGGTGGATCCACAACTCCAATTCAACTCAAAATAGGAGGAGAGTCCATGGATCTATATATATGTGATGTACTCTCATTGAGAAAATGATAAAATTTGTGTGTAATGCAAATTTGGAGACAAGCTCTTTGTGCCCTCTCTCTCTCCACGAGTTTTGTACTTGCTATTTTCTCTCTCTAGTCGAGTAGAGGCATTTATGATGCTTTGTCTTATATTTTGTTGACAGATCTTACTTGTAACACAATAATATTGCTTGTATGATCAACTTTCCTATTGACAACCAATGCTAGTCTGATCTTTATGGTGTTATTGTGCTTAGGAGATCAAAAATACATGTGTAGGGCGTTCCACACGTGTGAATTCAGCATGGTATCAGAGCCTACCTAAGTTTTACAAGTAAATCTAATCAAAAGTTTTGAAATCTGATCAGATTTCAAGCTAGGAATTGTCTACATTCTACCTTCTGGCTAGTTTGCAGTTTTCTTGTGATTCTGAACTACAAACCACATTGAATGGGACAAATCAGGTACTGTAAGGAATTTCAGGTGCTGGCACGTGTGAAATCCGCCCATTTTCAGATTGGTGGTTCTCTCTTACCTCAGATCCAAATTAGCCCACTAGAAGCCCACTAGAAAGCTAGAAATGTGCAAAATCTGATGCAATTTGAATTATGACAGTTGGATAAGCCAATCAAAAGCTATAAGCTTTTGAAGAGTCATAGGTAGGGCGCCTAGACCTATGGCAAATCATGTGTACATGTCATTTATTGCTTGAATGATCACAAAAATTCATCCAGAAGCTACACAATCTTATCGATATGTGATTTAGACAAATCTTATAGGTTCTAGGCAAATTGTTTCATACAAATAGATTGTATTTGAGTCAATTTGACATTTTTTAGAATATTTCACACGTGTGAAAT
This sequence comes from Diphasiastrum complanatum, assembly GCA_029204225.1. NCBI lineage: Eukaryota > Viridiplantae > Streptophyta > Lycopodiopsida > Lycopodiales > Lycopodiaceae > Diphasiastrum > Diphasiastrum complanatum. The sequence continues at coordinate 14,654,940 of CM055096.1, forward strand.
TCAGAGAACCATAACTTTTGCCATACTTCATCTTTTTTGATGATTCAAATTTTGTTTTAGAGAGATTGTCAAACTAGTGAGATCTATCTCACAGTTTTTTGCTAAGTCTTACATAGAATTTGGTTCTGTACCCTTGATTGGTTCCTATAGTGAGAAGATAAGCAATTCTTTCATCCATCTTTTTTTATTTCCATCATTCTTTATGACTTCAATGGGTGTCTTTCTATTAGAAGCAAGTGAAAGATTATCAACCTCCAATTACTCAATTTGGAAGGTTAGAATGGAATCTGTCTTAATACTACAAGATGTGATGGATATTGTACTTGGAATTGAAGAAGAACTACAAATTCGTCAAGAAATTCCAAAGTACAAAAAGAGAGCCAGGATGGCTCTGCATTATATTAAGATGAATGTCTCAAATGACATCTTAAGAGAAATTGGTGCTTGTACTAATGCCAAAGATGCTTGGGATACCCTCAAGTCTATCTATGAGGCGAAAAATACTTCTAGACTTCTAACACTAAGAAACCAAATATTTCAAAGTGTATAGAGAAGTGATGAATGTGCTTCAGCTTATGTAATGAGAGTTAAAGACCTCCATAGAGAATCGTCATGCATAGGAGACGCCATCAACCAAAATGAACTTGTTCAAGTCATACTTAATGGGTTAAAGGAGGAATATGACAACCTTGTTCAGAGTTATGCCATTAAGGAGGAGTACCAAGTTTGGAAGCACTCCAAAGTGTGCTCATTTCTGAAGAATCAAGACAAGAGTATAAACTCTTGAAAATGGAGAGACTGTTTCTCAACATTGATGATAAAGCGCTCTTTACCAAAGACAAGCACAAGACAAGAAGTAAGAATCAACACCAATTCTCTTCAAGCAAGAACAGTCTTATTTCCAAGGAAAAAGGAGATGAGGATGAGTCCTCTCAAGCTTCCACATCCAAGAAGAAGAAGAAAAACATCAAGTGTTTCTTTTGTGGCAAGAAAGGGCATTATGCCACCAATTGCTTCAAGAAGAAGAATCAATTCAAGCAAGCCAACATTTCTAATGAAGAGAAGGAAGATGCTCATGCAAGTGATGAAGAGAGATCTCTTATGGTCTTGAGTTTTTCTTCATCACTTTTCAAGAAGGATGGTTCGTGGTATATCAACAGTGGAGCTTCCTCACATATGTGTAGCTCCAAGTATTCTTTTTCATCCATGTCACCTTATGAAGGAGCCACGAAGTCCATCTACATAGAAAATGATCATGAGTGTGCTATTGAAGGCATAGGGACCATTCCCTTAAAGCTTTCTTCATCAAAAGTTCTTTCTCTGTCTAATGTACTTTTTGTTCCCAAGTTAACGAAAAATCTTATTAGTGTCGGGCAATTGTTTGATAGTGGACTAGATGTGAATTTCAATGTTGATACATGTACAATCAAGAAGCATGATGAGATCCTTGCATTTGGGTCTAGATATGGTGGAATCTACAAGCTTGATCCCAAAGAGTATGCTAACTCTTGTGATAGTGCTTTTGCTACTCATATGTCGTTGGAGGAACTATGGCATAGAAGGTTGGGACATCCTAACTATAATTCTATGGTGTCCATGGTCAAGAAAGCCAAAGCTATTGGCTTGCCTAATCTTATCTCCAAGAATTTCAAGCCATGTGAGGCTTGTGCCATATCTAAGTATCATAAGAAGCCTTTTTCAAAGTCATCTATCAAGACTACACATCCATTGGAGCTCATACACTCGGATGTGCACTTCTCATCTTCAAAGAGCAAGGGTGGTGCTACTTGCTTTGTAACTTTCATTGATGATTTCACTAGATTTACTTGGGTATATCTTCTAGCTTCAAAATCTATGGGTTTGACTATTTCCTAAAGTTCGAAGCTCTAGTTGAAACGCAATTTTCTTACAAAATCAAGATTCTTAGAAGTGATGGAGGTGGTGAGTACACTTCCAATAAATTTCATGATTATTGTGAGCTTGAAGGCAAATAAAAGAGAGTTTTCTTGTGTGAATGTGCCAAAACCATTAGAATTGAGGCATCCTTGTCAAAAGACTTTTGGGGTGAGACTATCAATTGTTCAAACTACCTTTGCAATAGACTCCCTCATGTTGCACTTGGAGGAAAGTCACCATATGAAGCACTCTATTTGAAGAAACCTAAGGTTGAACACCTTACAGTATTTGGATGCATATGCTTTGTCCATATTCCCTTGAAAACGAGAAAGAAGGATGATCCTTGTGAAAGCAAAGGAGTAATGGTTGGATATTCATCCAACAAGAAAGCCTATTGAATCTACATGCTCTCTACCTCTAAAGTAATTGATAGTAGAGATGTAGTCTTTCATGAAAAAGAAAAGTCCAATCTTGGAGGGGCCGAGATCAAGCAACCTCAAAATCTATCACCTATTGTTATTGAAGACAATCAACATATGGAGGAGTCAAGATTTGAAGATGGAAGTCCTCGGATTTTCACTCCTAGAAGATCCATGAGGGAGAGATCCGAGCCCAAGAGGCTCACTTATGATGACAAAGGAAAACAAGTGGATCTTGATTCCACTTATGCTTATTTTGTTTCTCATGAGGAGCCCAAAGATGTTCAAGAAGCCCTCAATACCAAGGAGTGGTATGAGGCCATGAAGATTGAATATGATGCCTTGATCACCAACCACACATGGGAGCTAGTGGATCCACCACCTTACATGCATATCATTGGATGCAAGTGGGTGTTCAAGATCAAGTACAATCATGATGGCTCCATCAACAAGTACAAAGGCAAGATTATGTGCTAAAGGCTTTGCACAAATATATGGCCTTGACTATGAAGAAACCTTTGCTCCTGTAGCAAAGATGGTGACAATAAGAATCATAATCTCTCTTGCCTTATTTTTTAAGTAGAAACTGTTTCAACTTGATGTCTCCAATGCTTTTTTGAATGGCTATCTTGAGGAGGAGATATATATGGAACAGCCTCAAGGATTTATCAAGGATAAATCTAAGGTGTGTTTGCTATTTAGAAGTCTTTATGGCTTAAAGCAAGCACCTAGATCATGGTATTCAAGACTCAACAACTTTCTACTTTCATTAGGATTTGTGCTTAGTGACTATGATCCTTCTATGTACTTAAAATTTGATGGTAGTAATATTGTCATTCTCCTAATCTATGTAGATGACATTATTCTTAGTGGAAGTTGTTTGATGCTAGTTTAAGAAACCAAAGATGCATTAGGAAAAGAATTTAAAATGCAAGATCTAGGAGAGATCCATTACATTTTGGGCCTTGAGATTGATTTTCATGAGGAATATGCTTTTATTTGTCAATCTAGATATGTCTTTTCTATGTTGAGAAAATTCAATATGAAAAGTTGTAAAGGCATAGATACTCCCATGGAGCAACATGTAAAAGATCCTATTAAAGTTGATGAAAGATCCTTTGAGGACATCACACTTTATAGGAGTCTTATGGGCTCTTTAATTTGGCTTACTATCACCAGACCCGATTTGAGCTATTGTGTGCACAAATTGAGTCAATTTATGCAAGATCCCAAGATCCAACATTGGAAGATGGCCAAGAGAGTTTTAAGATATGTATCTTCTACTCAAGATTATGGTTTATTGTACAAGAATGAAGATGTAACCATTGTTGGCTATTCAGATTCCGATTTTGCAAGTGATAAAATGGATCGGAAATCCATTAATGCATACACTATCTTTCTTGGAGGCAATCTTGTGTCTTGGCTTTCAAAGAAGTAGGATACCATATCTCTATCATCTTGTGAGGCCGAGTACAAAGCACTCACTACAACAACTAAAGAGGTGCTTTGGATCAAGAGGTTAATCATGGAGCTAAAGTGCATCAAAGAGGATGATCTTCCCTTGATCAAATGTGACAATGATATCGGCACAAGCTCTTGCAAACAATCCTATTTTTCATGCAAGAAGCAAGCATATAAAAGTGGCACACCATTTTGTAAGGAAAAAGCTCATTGGAGGTGAGATCAACTTAGAACATGTCGACACAGCTTCATGTATTGCTGATCTTCTCACAAAGCCACTTTGCAAAAGTGCCTTAGCATAGGTCTAATCTTGGTCTTATCTCAAGATCAATGCTTGATCCACATTAGATACATTTTTAGGAGGAGTGTCAAAATATTGAGAAATCTATCTAATGAAAATGCATTGAATGCTAGTAGTACCACGAATTTTGGCTCTCCTATTTATGTACATATGGTTCTCATTCATTTCTAATGATGAATCAAGCTTTGGTAAGGTCATAATGTCAAAATTGGATCTCATTCTATTTTGCTTGTAATTGCATTCTCTCTCCAACTCGAGATTGGTGTCTTCTTCACATTTTCTATTTGTGAGGAATTAATGTAGCTTTGATCTATAGCATTCTAGATTATGCTCTAGCCTCAGATCTGTATGCAGATTGTAGTATTACTCTACAGGTGATCTATGTGCCACCATAAGGCATGGTAAAGATCATTCACACTGTTGTTGTGGTTTCTCACATGTGTGAAGTTGCTGGATTTTTCACATGGTATCAGAGCCATACCATGCTTTGCATGCTACTAACATCAGGTGTATGAAGAATTTTCTGTCAATTTAAGCTAGGAAGCTATTTAGTACTTTTTTGCTATCTATTCTTGAACATTTTCTGGATGAATGAGGTTAGAACTGATATTTTCAGGTCTAAATATAGGCTGTATAGAATTCTAGCTTTTCACACGTGTGAAAATCAGAGTATTTCATTTCAATCTATTTCCTTGATGTTAGATCCAAAGGTAGCAACATTATAGCTTGCTGGAAAGCTAGAAGAGTCTCTACTTTCCATTGCAATCAGTTTCAAATCAATTTGATGACCCTAGTAGGAGGTATAAGCTCTTAAAGGAGGGTAGGGAGTGACCCAAAACCCATTGATACCTCTATAATTCCTCCAAATATTCTATTTGGAAGGTTAGGATGGAATCTATGCTTCAAGACATTATAAATATTGTGCTTGGCAATGAGGAGGAGACTCAAGTGCCTTAAGAATCTATAAAGTTCAAGAAGAGGGCAAGGTTCGTCCTACATATCATGAAGATGAATGTATCCAATGAAGTATTGGGGGAGATTGGCTCTTGCTATGATGCAGATCTGGAAGCTGTTAGGATTAAGACTAAGGTTGTTCATTTAATCTTGTAGCTTAAACTAATCATCTTTTCACTTCCTCTATATATATGATCAATGAGAATGATGAGGCAACACAGTTAGCACAGATGCTTGATTTGAATTGGTGAGTGATAGTCATGCAATAGCAGACACACATCATCATACAATCAAACATAGGATTAGCAGTAGCTAGTTTTCCGTAGGAAAGAATACCTCTCTTGCATCGATGTGCTGATTTGGAAAACAAACAGTGCTAAAAAATTGTTGTTGTAAACTTGTTTATGAAAAATAGAGTTGCGAAATTATGCCTATGATGTGTGATATATGTGAATAAATTTGATGTTTGCTTATAGTAGATATACTTCCACCGTTATTAACATTTTCTATTGTTCATAAACTTTGCAGTGTTAGTTTGTAGCTCGGAAGATGATTGATCGTAGTATGATGTAGTAGCTCCAACTACGCAGATCAACTCCATCTGAGCATCTTGACCTGAATCCCAATAGTGGTATCAGAGCCCTAAGGTTCTCAAAGCCAAGTTATTCAAAGGATGGCTTCCATCAGCAGCATCCATTCAAAGATATACACAATCCTAGAGACAGACGGGTCAAATTTCTTGGCCTAAAAAGTAAAGGCTTCTCTCATCCTAAGAGGAGAAACATTATGGCCCTAGGTAAAAGGCAAGTACAGAGATTGTGCAAGTACAGAGATGTCTTTGCATGGAGTTATAAAAAAATAAAGGGGGTTCCTCTTGACGTTGTTGTCCATACAATCCCATTGCAGGATGGTGCCATACCAATCAGAGCAAAACCTTATCGCACCAATTTTACCTATCGCGAGAAGATACGAGAAGATATTCAAAAGCTTCTCGATGCTAGTTTCATTTATGAAATCAAGCACACTAGTTGGGTATCACCAATTGTGATGGTCCCAAAGAAAAAAAGGTAAACTTCATATCTGCGTGGATTTGAAGAAACTTAATGATCAAACAAAGAAAACTCACTTTCCTTTACCTCTGACCACACAAATCCTCGAAGATATGACAAGAGCAGAAGCTTTTAACTTCCTAGATGGTTTTAGTGGCTATTTCTTAGTCCAAATTGCTCCTGAAGATCACTTCAAAATGGCCTTTATTATAGAGTTTGGCACATTTGTATATCAAGTTATGCCATTCGGTCTATGCAATACCCCATCCACATTCCAAAGGGTGATGCATCAAGCTTTCAAAGATTTGTTACACAAGAATCTAGAGATTTATCTCGACGATCTTGGTGTACATTCTTCCGAGGATAAGCATCTCGATGCCCTTGAACAAGTGTTCATTCGTTGTCGACGGTTCAAAATTTCATTGAATCCCGAAAAGTGCCAAATTTGGTTTACCCATGGTGTGGTGCTGGGCCATATCATTTCTTGAAATGGTATAGCCATTGAGCCCCAAAAGATCAGAGTGATTCTAGAAATGCCCCTACTAGGAACAGTGAAAGAAATTTGCGTCTTTCCGGGCCACACAAGTTATTACAAATATTTATTATACACTACAGTGATAAAGCACGGTTAGTATATCAAATTGTTACTGATCCAAGGTGGACAGAAGATAGGATTAAAGCCTTCAAAGATCTCAAACAAGCTTTAGTCACTGCACCCATTCTTCGCGTGCCCGATTATAATAAGGAGATCCATGTGCATATAAATGCTAGTAAGTATGTTATTGGCGTTGTTTTGATGCAAATCGGAGAATTTGGAAAGGAATTCCCAATCTGTTTCTTAAGCCGTCAGCTTGTTCCAGCTGAGGTTAACTATCCCACAACAGACCACGAAGCACTAGCAATGGTCTATGTTATTCAACAATTTCGACATTATTTGCTAGGCTAGCTTTTTATTTTCTATACTGACCATTGTGCTCTTCTTTACCTATTGAATAAACCCTGCAAAACCGGACAAATTGCACGTTTGTTGTTGATTCTTTTAGATTTCAACTTTCGAGTTGTTATTCGGAAGGGATCACAACATTTTTTGGCTGATCATCTTTCACGATTACCTAATGCTGAAGCATCTGATGAGCCAATAAATGATGAGTTACGAGATGCGTGTCTATTTTATATAGATGCGACTCCGTTATGGGCAGATGATATCACTAGATATCTAGCCACTAGGGAAATAGATTCTCAGTTGACAAAATCGTAAAAATAAAGCTTATTATGAAATCTCTACCATATCATCTTATTGCGGGACAATTATATAAGTTAGGTGTTGATGGTATTACAAGATGTTGTGCACATGAGTCTAAAGTCTGACAGAGTATTGCCTTGACACACGAAGGTATTGGGGACAAACATTTCTCCTCTAATGCTACTGCTAGGGCAATTCTTCTGGCAAGATTTTGGTGGCCAACTTTTTTCAAAAACACTTACTCTTATATAAAAGTTTGCAATATTTGCCAACGCGCAAAGAATACCAAGAAAGCCGACCACAATCTCCTTACTCCAATATTTGAAAGTCCAGCATTTCACAAATGGGATATTCATTTTGTTGGACCTATTAGTCCAGCAACCCGTGGCACCCAATCACGGTATATCTTGATTGCCACTGATTATGCAACCAAATGGATAGAGGCTAGAGCAACGAGCAAAGCATATGCAAAATATGTAGCACGCTTCCTCTATGAGAACATTATCACTAGATTGGGCTGTGCAATGGAGCTCGTTAGTGTTCAAGGTTCTCACTTCCTTAATGAAGTAATCAACAGTTTACTGACTCATTACTTCGTTATACACCTCTATCTTAGATGTAATGGACTAGCTGAGTCTACGATTAAAACAATTTGTAAAGTCTTGACAAGTCAATCTGACTAGGAAACAAAATTATTTTATGCTATTTGGGCATATCGGACAACGCCAAAGCGAGCCACGAGTTGGAAAATACCATTTGAGCTGGTATATGGCCAAGAGGTTGTTATGCCAATAGATTTTTTAATTCCTTCTCTGCGCGTCACTTTAGCATATGCCACTGACTTGTGTAATGATAGTGCTTATCAACACCAAGTTCAGACTCAGCTCTTTACATTGACAAAATTGTGTGAAACACGTCTTATCTCTTATCATGCACAGTTAGCTCATAAACGACAATAGAAGGCTTGGCATGGTCATCATGTCAGGCTAAGGATATTCATGATGGTGATAAAGTGTTACTTTATACATCTTCCAAGGTCCATCCCAGAAAATTAAAATTTTGTAGCCAAGGTCCCTATGTTGTCAAGAAAATTTTCACCAATGGTGCAGTCCAATTAGAAACCCTAGAAGGCATATCCCTTGACACCTTAGTCAATTTTTCAGTAAGTCATGTGTAGTATGATATTTTACCTCATACTTTTTTTGTCTTTCCTTCTGTGTATATTTTTTCTTTTCCACAATTGTTGTTAACCCATTGGTTTTACACTTATTCAAAAAATCAAAAAAATATTGTTTTTTCATCCGACGAGATTGCATCCGCCAACCGCCATCAATCTCATTTGTGCCCGACAAGCCCATTTGCATTCGATAAAATTTGCATTCGATGCTAGACCTAAAGTTCTTTTGGTATAAATACCTCAGCCGCCAAGTTCATTCTTACTTTACACAATTTTTGAACGAGTTCATGTCTGTCTTTCAGGCGATCTCTTATTTTCTGATCTGATTCAGTCGCTATTTCTTGCATCCTAACCGCTATCACATCCCCTTTTGTTTGATCCATTCTCAATCGTTCCACACATTCCTCTCCACTTTCGGAACCCTACCACATTTTCAACCTCTCAAACATTATAAACTTTAACTTTTTGTTTGTTTTTTATATATATATACTTTTAAATTGTTTGTCTTTTCATTTCCAAAGTTTTTGCCTCCACAATTTGTCATTCCACTTTACATTTTGGTTTTTTGCATCCGCCAATTGTTCCAATCACTTTTGAGTTTGCATCCGCCAGCTCCTTTCTGAGTTTTCATCCACCATCTACATCCGACGCGTTCACCTATTCCATTTTGCATCTGCCATTCACTTTAATTTTGCATCCACCATTCTCAGTTTGCATCCGCCAGATTACATCCACCATTGCATCCGCTAGATTGCATCTGCTAGTGCATCCGTCACTGCCTCCGATAATTTGCATCCGCCACTATAGCCACCAGATCTCATCTGACAACACTCCAGAGAACTTCTAAAAAAATTAATTTTTTTTTTAAATGGCCAATTTGGATTCAAACCATAGTGAAGAGATTCCTGATATGCCTAAGACACTCAAACTCGTTCTATGTGAAGATGAAATTATGAATCAATGGTATACACAAGATGAACCAGTGTTTAAGACACTTGAATTTCAAATTCCACCATGGATGACCACCAAAGCCTCTATCTGATGGTTTCTTGACACCACTCTTGACAAATGGAAGAACATGGATGGCATTCTCCTTGAGGCCATCAAGTGCAAGGAACGGGCAGTTGTGTGTGCTTATCTCACAAGGTACACCTATACAAGAAAGGCAGATCTGTTGAGGATCTCCCTCCAGATATTTACCATGTTGGAAAAATCCTACAAAGGACGCCAAAATATGTACAATTGGGCCAGATTTATCTCCCGACAACTTATTGTTGCACTACAAAAGAGAGCCCTAGTCACCTACTTGGGTTATATCTTTTTTTACTTAGCTCGAAGTCAATCCACCACTGACTTGAGGCTTGCCTTAGCTCCAAGGGATGTTGCTGTTAGCCGAGGCTATATTCCATTACAAGCTTCTGCCTCACCTTCTCAGCAGGCTGCCATGTTTCATGAACGCTGCGTCAAGAAGAAATACAATAGGTCATCACCACCTACTGATACCACACCACCACCCAAGAAGTCAAGGAATAAGATGACCGCCCACAAGCCACCCCCTGAATTAGAGACGAAATCAGGTATCCCACAAGAGAAAACTACCAAGTTGACTCCCAAGAAGCAGACCAAGTAGATAACAGACTACCAAGACATCCCATCAAGTAGCAATGACAACGAGGATGAAGAGGAGGGCAGCATCCAAACCAGACGTACTCGACAACGTTGAACCTCACCAGCTACCTCCTCACCTCAACACCAAATTCAAATAACCCAGAAGACACCAGTGCAATCACCATCTACAAGCACTCAATCCCCATCACCATCGCGATCTGTTCTTGTTGTTACCTCACCCCCTCATGCCCAGTAGACACATGCAATAGTTTTAGGGGAGGGAGAAAGAGAGCTGTCTGGAGCCACACAAGCAAAACACGTGATTGTAACTGATCCCACTCAAGACAACAAAGCTGAGAAGACTGATGCATCTAATCCTGACCAAGAAGATTGAGATCAAGGTCAAGTAGCACAGATTCCAGTTGAAGTCCAAGAAAGCCCAAGAGCCGAAGAGAAGACCAAAGTCACCTCTGTTCTGAAGCAATATGGCTTCGTCAATGTAGACTCACTTGAATACTTCAATGAAGGTGATCTTTTAGAAGAGGAGGTGGAGATCGTTCCATAGGCAACTGCACTAGTCTCACCACTAACCACCACCGTTGTTGATACCGCCTCCATCACCATTTCTCTTACCACTACCACCATTCCTACCTCCCCCATTGCTACTGATGTAAAGACACAACTAATTATTCCACTTCCAACTCATTCCATGTAGGGTCAAAGATCTTGCGTAGTATAGCCCTCCCGCCTGTCAACAAGGGTCAATTCACTAGATAGGCACCTAACTATGCATAGATGCTACTTTTAGCTAGTTTTCCTACTTTTCATCTAACTCTATCTCCCCTAACACTACTCACACTAACCCTACTCCCCTAACTAACTTCATCATGATTGTTGGTGAAGATAAAGGATAGAATAGAAGAGGAAGAAGAGAGAGAGAGAGAGAGAGAGAGCTCCGTCGTCATTGTCTTCAATCAGGTTCTCGTTGGACCTGATGTCATCTGGGGCGGTGGGATCAGCCCGATCTGGTGATGTATAAAAATTGTTTGAAGAAATGCATCATCAGACAACAGTTGGTTGCCCTCGGCAACCTTTGGTGGCGAAAGAGGTGGGGTGCGAGAAGCAACAGTGGAAACGGGGGTGAGGACGGTTTGTCCAAACGAGAGGATGGGAGGAACAGAGGAGAATTGAAGTGTGGTGTGGAGCACAGAAGGCAAGGATGGAGCGAAAATGGTCTGACGTGGGGGTGAAAAGTTGATGACTTGCATCCACACCAGAGTGTCAAGAGACAATTGAGAATCAAACGGATTAAATGTGAAGGGAGCAACGATGGCGGCAGGAGTGATGGAGGATGAGATGGTGATGGAAGAAGTAGTGGATAATGGAACAGAAATGGGAGCGGTATCAACAGAGGAAACGGGGATGGCAACAGAAAAAGTCATGGATGGAACAGAAAGAGGGGTAGTAATAATAGAGACCGAAGTGGATGGTTTCATGGAAGAAGAAGTGGCGGTGGTTGATGGAGTGGTTATGCGATGGTGGTGATGCATCTTCGAGTAGTAGGTGGAGATGAAGATGAAGAGGCAGTGCCACGTTTGTTGGCCGTTGTGTCAGTAACGGTAGGTTGGGAGGAGGTGAGGTTAGTGTGCAGTACAATGGAAGACAAAAGGGTTGAGCGGTGGAAGCCGCACACTTTTGCCTCGAGAAGTGTGTAGGAAAAATTACACAATAGAGGGCCTGCTGCGATACAATCACGGTTGTTGGGTTTGATGGAGGTGGCTAGTTCGCGAATGAGGAAGCTATGCCAGTCATATGGCACAACTGAGGGGCCAGGTAATGCCAGAAAGGATTCCACTATCTGACTCAACAACTTGGATTGGATTCTGTCCTTGCGAAATGTTGAAATAGCCAAAAAGTTGCTAACAGATGCGCAGCCGCCTGAATGACGGGTTCCTTGATAGCATATATCAGCTAACCATTGTTAGTTTGGATTGGGATTTTTGGTGCAGTTTGGGTGACGAAGAGTTTGATCAGAGTTTTTGCCTAATGATGGGAGATGGGCTGACGGTCACCGGACATAATGCCAATGGTGACCATCGAGTTTGCATTAATCCTGACCTTGTAAATGGTACCTTTGTATAGGAAGTGGAAGCGTGTCTTGTGCATCGCCAGATCTGCGGGAGCCGAAATCCACGACAGTTCTCTACTATATTATGTGGATAGAATTTGATACCTTGTTTTTTCTTACAGCATTGTAGTTTCAATAGCCGTGTTTTTGGTCTGGAATGTCATGCTTACTCAAGCTTGTTACTCACGCTTGACTTGTTTTGTTTTAGTTGTTTATTTTGTGTGGAGATGTGCTGGAGATTGCAAGAAGTGCTGCAACAAAAATATTGTCTGTGGCATTACAAGAGATAGTGGGCCACCTGAAGACAATTTGTTCGGGTAATAGGTTCAGAAAAGGTAAACTTGCCCAGTACAGTGCCGACATGGTTTTGCTAGACTTTTCCACAGGGTTTATCCCTAAGGGCTCAAGGGGTGTTGTTCCCTCATGCAATGTCATCACTGATGACTTGGTTGAGGCAGCCCTCCTGTTTGCTTCTTCTATTCTTGATGACACTAGTTTTGTGGTGGGTATCATGAGCATATCCGACATCCACACATGTACGAGGTCTACAAAAAGATTTGGACTCGTGATCGTGTGGTACACAATCTTGCGTGATACCATGGATTTTGGTGTCACAGTGTTGGAAATCCAGGTAAGTTAATTTTTGTTTACATGTTGAATCATTTCTTTGAGGCATGAGAGTTTGTAACTACAGTGATAACTTGTGGATTGTTCTACAGGAGTCTGTGCTTGGAATATGCATCGCATGTCGATCAAAGTACACTCCATCAATCCCAATGAATGCTTGTGATTAAGTAGACCCAGCATTGTTTGACAGTGCCAAAAATCATTGGATTCACCATTTACCGTCTATAGAGCATTTGTTGGATGCAGTAGGGAATGTGTGTATGTGGGGAGGTGTTGAAAAAAGCCCACATTTCATTCATTTTTTGGTGGAGATGTGTTGTAAGTTAGGCGAGGTGTTAGTAGACCCCTTCATGGGATGCGGTGGTTCGTTGTATGCAGCTGCTAACACTAACAGTCACTGTATTGCAATGGAGAAGGACAAACATTTGCTGGAGTTGGCTTCCAGGAGATACGGTGAGGGCATTATGTGATCCATTTGTTGCTTTCTGCTTTGTTGTCTCGCTTCATGTTTTTAACATCCTTTATTATTTTTCGGCTACTCTATGCTATTTTGTTTCATGTTACGAACTACTTTACAATTGTTTACATAGCTTAATGTTCGTATTCATTGTGTTGAGTTACTCAAACAGAGATCCCAATGGCTTCATTCCATACATACGACGTAGAAGCAGGTGCGGAGGATGAGGAACAAATCAATGACTGGGACATAGAAGAGTTCCAAGGATGATAATAACAAGTTCATTGTATGACATTTAAAGATGTTTCAGACTAGCTCAATGCATCACTACTTTAATAACAGGAAATTGCCTGTCTATGCAGAGTCCTTAGCCAAAGAGATGGAGCATTCGTACGACACGGTTTGTGTGGAGAAATCAAGGAAGCATCCAAGATTGCTGTTTGTTGATGATGAGTGTGTGGAGGATTGAGTTAGATAGCACATTTTTGAAACAATCGTTGTTTGTGTTCTATCATTCTTCTAGAAGTGATTTTCTTCACCGGTAGTGGCCGACAAATCCAGAAGTAATGTTTTTTTTAGAAATGGATATTGAGTTTTGAATATAAAGTTTGGTGGGGTATCTATTGTAATGAAAGCTTAGTTTTAAAAGGCCTTAGACATGTTCTTTGCGTCATTTCAATATCCTCTTGGAAAATGATTTTCGTGTTCGGATGTTTCTCTTTTATGGTTTGTGGGCTTTGCCCGAGGTTGAAAATCGGTTCCATTTTCATGATATTGTGTTGTCTTTTCAAAAAACATTACAGCACTGTTCCATTTACCATTATAGCCCAAGTTTTGATAAATCACCACTCTCATTTAAACGCTCCGCCCTACACCATAATATCACAATCCAACTCTATACGAGGGTCTTGCATAAGGGAAACAAATTGCTTGCATTCCTCCAAAGCAAAATGACACAAAAGAGTGTAGCCTAAGAGCCTCACAATCATTTCTAAACCATAAAAATGTTTGCTGGAAACCTTTTGTGAATACATATTACATCAAATATGATTTCAAGAAGATTTGAGCATACATTTGTGCTTGAAAAGTGGCATATACCATACATAGTAGTAAGAATAAATGATGGATGTAGATTTGTATTCACACTCGTACTTATACTTGCACATAGATTTGTATTTACACTCCTACTTATACTTACTTGCGCTTGCATGTAGACTTATATCAAAACACTCGGACTTATATACATAAACCCACAATGGCACTTACACTTGGTGAACTAAGTGAATGCCAATGAGTGAGACAATGGTTAGTGTAGATCATCGTCAGGTTATGACAAGCCTGCATCCGACCACATCAGACAGCATCAACCGACCCGCATCCGATTGCATCACACCGCATCCGACCACAATAGCCTGCTTCCGATTGCAACAACCCACATCCAACCACATCAGACCGCATTGCCTTGAAAAAGAGGAGGTCATGGGCAGGAAAGGTATGGTGGTGTTAAGGGAAAACATGTCATGGGGATGTTGTAAAGTAGAGGGTGGTTTTTTTTTACTCCAAACTCTTGTAGTGGTTTCCATTTTTATTGCTTGGTACATGTCATCAAAAGTCCTTTTTGTGACATTTTAAGCATACAAATTATATTCTCAAAAAAACTCGCAAAACTCGCAAATTGGTTACTTGCAAAATGTCTGGACTTGTGCTTGCCTTTGTCCTTCTTAGTGACAGTAGAACCATTGTGCATTGCAGGTGTTCTGGGTACAAGTTGCATGTCTTGTTGCTCGTCATTTGAACTATCACTTAGTTCATTCACAGTTTGAACATCTTTGTTTGGATGTTCAGGGTCTACTCCCTCTGTTGATGTGGGCAGGTCGTAGTACTGCTTGTTGATAATTTCTTAGCCGACTAGATCACCGTCAACCATCATTTTAGCCTCGTCAAATTTGATGTCTCCCATAGTCTTCACTTCATTTGTTTGAGACATGTAGATTTTGTAGTATGAAGAATTTATATCATAGCCTACCAAGAAACCTTGCTCCACCTTTTCATCTAGCTTCAAGAATGTGTGCATATGATACACATCCAAAGATACGTACGTGAGCCAGATTCGGCTTGTTTCTCCACCACACCTCATGTGGGGTCATGTGAGAAATGTCTGATTTGCCTGTCCTGCTATTGTAGGTAGGCAGTCGTAGTTGTTGCTTTTGCCCATAAAGATCTTGATGCCTTTGTGTTTGTTGTTCTTCTCTATGCAGTCTCTACACGCTCTTCTTCTAGCAATCGAACAGATTCCAGCCAACTATCAGCCGACAGGGTCTGCTTGCTTCTAAACTTCTATGATTAGCAGTATAGTGGTAATGCAATGGTGATGTACATGTGTGTCAATTAGTACATCTACGACCTGATCTCAATCCTACTGATAATGGATGCTCAACTTTGATCTAGATCTATCAAAATTCGAGTTCCTACATTATACAGTCTATTTCAATTCTTTCTTTAATTTAATGCTTACAGATTGTAGGTTATTACTAATCTAATAAGATTGAAACTTGTTCCTACTAAAATCAACAAAATCAATAACATAACAGCTACACAGAAAAAATGTGAATCCTACAAAGTGCTTGCTACAACTGTCACTCAACACTTGTAACAAAAACTCCTCATGGAGTCAAGCACCAAGCAACATCAGAGTGGAATGATGTTGATCTACCACAAGGCCCTGCACATCTACCTACTCATAATCACAAATCCAAACTTTAAAGGGAAAGAGTCAACAACAAAACACATTCATACATCGGCACTCGAACTTAATGCATGAAAATGGAGTATTAACAATAGATGGAAAGGCAAATAGGAAGATCTTCAATTAACAATGTAACAACATTTCAGTACAATATCTAGTGCTTGGAAACTTTTGGAGGAGGCCTCTATGTATACCCACGAGTTGGTAAATCTAATTGTACGATACTTTGGATTCCACCTCTTACAACTGAGTGAACCCCATTCTATAGAGATTTGGGTTCCACCTCTTACATGATAATAGGAGGCCTCTTTATTAAAAATATAACTTAAGTTGAGGGAGTCTAAGTTACTAGCTCCCACATGGTTTTCCATCTTTCGGGCATTACCATGGGGCTCACAAATATACATCTCAGTCTAGCATTAACAATTCTCATGCTCTCAGACTCGGCTCTCAAATTCATCTCTACTAGAAGCCCTTTTGAGTGGAGAGGTTCTGCATCAGCACCTAGGGGCATGACATCAGCTAACATTATCTCCTCTATAGTGTTGCAGGTCCCACTACATTGCTTTAGCTTTGAAATCTGGTTCTTGGAAAGGCATGGATCCACGCTTGCCTACGTCACAACCAAGGACTTACTGGCTTCGTTTCTTGGGTGCCTCGGCAAAACTTCAAGTTGTAGCAACTTTTTAGGACAACCCTGCATAACTGAGAATCTCTTGTTTTTCCTTGTCAGCTTTCCTTTTATCAAGAGATTTCTCGTAGCTGACCTTTCTTTTGATGGCTTCAAATGTGATGAACCTCGTCTTTGCGCCCATCGGCTTCATTCCGGGTATGAACTTATTTCCATACCACTTCTTGATCACTGCACGTATTGACTAGAAATAAATGCAACTCGAAAATAAAGCCTCGCCATCATTAGATGTGCATCTTCCGTTTGTAAAGGCTAGTTGACGTCCAACCTGATGGGTGGCAAACCTTTATCCCAGTCAGATTGATGAACTGAACAAGTTGTCATTCACCTAGATTTTCACGGATCTAGATCTTTTGCTGTCATTTTGGTCATATTTGAACATTGTTCAAACTGGAAGAAATGTGGACAATGTCGAGTCGAGTTCAAAGGGGCCTCAACTAACAAAGAAAGATAAGAAGATTGTGAGATAGTTTACCATTCGAGATGGATTGCTACCTGGGGATGAGGAGCTCAAACACAAGATTTTGTTTGAATTTACACCTATTCAAGTGTAAACTACTACCATATTGACACCTAACAGCTTGCATGCAGAAATTGCACCTAACTTCTACCTACTTTCTCCAAATGTCAATTTCTCAACTATGAACCTACAATTCTACTTGCATGTGTCCATTAGCATATTGCATCCTATGCATGTCTCAATAGGAACTTATGAAAGAATGCATTTATGATGGCTCGAGTTCCTACAAGGCCATATTTGACCAATTCTATGTGTAAATCTACATGCATGTCAATCTAGACATTGTGAACATTGTTGCATGTCATAGTAGACCAACTAGACTTTATGCATACCATTGGAACTTGATATACCTAACTCAAACTCGCCCTATTCTACAAGGATATGTGCTCAATTCACACACCTTGAATATGTACAATCAATTTACATGGGTAGAACCCCCAAAATCAACATACATAAGATAGATATGTTTTACAATTCTTCACACTCCTCCTTAAAATATATCTATCTGATGTTGATTAAGGTCCTTTGTGTGTGGATTATTTGTTTTGTATTTGAAGTGAAGATCCAAAGAATCCATCATAGTAGCATGCTTACCAAATCCACAATAAGATATCTTTGATAGAAATCTTTTCCAAATGCCTTTGAAAATTTTTCCACCAATCTACCGTGACTATGTTGATATGCCTCCTCCATGCTTGATCTTGATCTTGGATTTGAGAACTCCACATGCATGAAGATTACTGCATAATAATCTGAAAAATCCGAGGCCTCCAAGCCTCATCATGATCACAAAGACCATGTAGATCAAGATTATACCATGAGCAATATTCAAGGTTAAGCATGCTAGCTTTATTAGTCCAAACACTATGAACTCTATCCAAAATGGATTTAATCTTAAAACCATACTCTAACTTGATCAAATTGAGGCTAAATACTTTCTTAAGGATGTAAGTGTCCTCATTGGATGTTTTACTTACTCTCAAAAGAAGTTCACAATATGCCAAAACATGAAAAAATTCTCTTTTTCAAACTATGAGTACTAAACTCATACTTGCTCTTACTCAATTTAAGAGCATACAAATGATGATACAATATCTTGCTTTTTAGACGTTTTGGAAACATAATCAAGTCAGCAATGACAAGAATTAATTCCAAACTAGAGACTTCACTCAAAACTAGAATAGTCTTACTTGATCTTTGAGATAAGCAAATCTCAACTAAGCAAGATACAACATCAACCAAAGAAAGAGAATCATAGGTGAGTACAATAGAATGAATACCACCTTCATTTATCCTTTCTTTTTCATAAAATAAGAACAACAAGGACTCGGCCTTGTTCAATGAAGATCTTCTTGGATATGCATGTTGAGGATACTCCTCCTCAAACCTCGACCCCATCATAAGTTGGCTTTTCTCCATAGCAATGACTTGTGATGCACTTAGAGACACTGCGCTCTTAGCCACTTCCAAGATAGAAAATAGATCTTCAAAATCAAATAAACCTCCATGCTCAAACACCTTCGAGATAGAGAGTGTAAAGGCTATGTAGCCTTCTTTGGTGGATAAGCATCCAACCATGATCCATAGACTAGGATCTACATCCTTCTTTCCTTCCAAGAAACCACATGCAAAGCAATAACCTTCAAGAACACTAAGGTACACAACCTTAGGCTTATAGTTGAACAAGACTCCATATAGTGCGCTCCTTCCAATAGCTCCATAATTCCAAAAAACTTTGCATAATGAAAAATACACATGCACCATAAAACTTGAAGAGACAAGACTTAGCCATTGGTTACTTGTGAAACCATCAATAAGATCAGAAAAGCAAGAGGTATCTCTCTTGCTTATTGATGAAGAAATGTCAACATCCTAGTGTTCCAACTCCATAGGATGTTTTGTCTTGGTAGAAGACATCAAATATGGATCCATATGTGATTTTGCCATAGAATAAGCCACTCTTGGCTTGATCTCCTTGACTATTGATCTAAAATTGGAAACATGCAACTTCCTATGCCATACTTCCTCCTTGGAAACACAAGTCATCAATGCAAGATCATGTGTACTTGCATTCTCATGCACATCTAACTTGAAAATGCCTCCATATCTAGATCCACTTGCTAGGATCTCATCACCTTTCTTTATAAAACAATTATTGACATTGAATTCCACTTCAAAACCATCATCAAATAGCTTTCCAACACTAATCACATTCTTTGTGAGATTATAAAGCACGTTGGAAAGTGATAAACTCATAGAAGATGCAAGTTTTAAGGAACTAATTCCAACTCCTTGAATTGAACATGCATCACCAACAACAATGTATATTGATTCTTGAAGTTCTTGGTGCATTAGGAAGGTCTCATTGGAGGCTACAAGAAGATATATCAAGTTTCTAGAAATTGCATGTAGAATTTGAGATATTCAATTTTTTGTGATTTTGTCAAAACCCTGATTTTGATTGGATCTCTAGTTTGTGAGGTTATTGAACTTCATTTGAGTGTGTTTTAATCTTAGGAAGTGTCAAGAATCATTAGATTGAGGATAGATAATAGGTCGATCAAGATTTCACTATTCTATGTATTGATTTTCTAGTTAGAAGTGCTAGAAGAGATTTGAGAGGTTCCATATCTTTGTGATTTCTTCTTGAGTTCATTTGTTGACATTCAAGAGAGTGCTTTGTGCATTGGAACAATTTGCAAGAAGAAGATCAGGTCATTGCTACATGGCTACAAGTGGTGGATTCATGTTGGAAAGCAATGATAGGCTTACCTCAATCAACTATTATACTTGGAAGGTGAGGATGGAATCCTTATTGGAGATAAATGAGTTGATGGTGATTGTTGCAGGTGTGGAGGAGAGGCCTCAAGCACCTCAAGATCAAGTGAGTTATGACAAGAGAGCAAAGAAAGCTCTACACATGATTAAGATGAATGTTACCAAAGAACTTCTCAAGGAAATTGGTAAGTGCACGTCATCTTTGGAGTCTTGGGAAGCTTTGAAGAAGCTTTATGAATCCAAGTCTACATCAAGAGTGCTTACTCTTAGGAGGCAAATCTTTCAAAGTTTTCAAGGTAGACTTTTCAAGCTTGATGCCTTTGTTATGGCTAACAAAAAGGATGGAATGGAAAAGGAGATTGTTCTTATGCAAAGTCTAACAAGGTTTCTTATACAAAGTCTAACAAGGTTTCTTATGCTAGATCTAGGTTAAGATATAATATGCTTCTTGGAGATGTTTATTTTTGTGCTAACTTGGCTAGTCTTGAGGATAATGATGTTGTTTCAATGGTTCTTCATGGCAAGTGCAAGCATGCAAAAGGTAAGGAAAGAGCTAACTTCATTAATGGAGGTGAAGGTTCTTCCTTGGAAAAGATTGTTGTTAATGATTTCTTTGATCATATGGAAAAAGATGTTGCTAGGTCCTTCTTATTTATGTTGATGATATCATTTTAGCAGGAAGTTGTATCAAGTTAGTTGAGGAAACCAAGATTGCACTTGGAAAAGAGTTCAAGATGCAAGATCTTGGAAAAATTCACTACATATTAGGATTAGAGATTGACTTTCTTAAAGATAAAGCTTTTGTATGTCAATCCAAGTATGCTCTTTCAATGCTAAAAAAGTTCAATATGTTAGATTGTAAGAGTATAGAAACTCCTATGGAGCAAAATGTAAAAGACCCTAACAAAGGTGATGAAAGATCCTTCGTGGACATCACTCTTTTTAGAAGTCTTATAGTCTCCTTAATTTGGCTCACAATAAGTAGACCTGACATAAGCTTTAGTATTCAAAATTTGAGCCAGGCTTTGCAAAATCCTACTATTTATCATTGGAAAATGGCCAAGAGAGTATTTAGATATATATCTTCAACTTTTGACTATGGTTTATTGTATAAAAGTGAAGATCTTTCTATTGTTGGTTATTCTGACTCAAATTTTGCAAGTGATAGAGCAGATCAAAAATCTACAAGTTCTTATGTCATATATCTTGGAGGAAACTTGATATCTTGGCTTTTCAAAAAGCAAGATACTGCATCACTCTCATCTTGTGAAGTTGAGTATAAGGCACTCACTAGAACAACAAAGGAAGTGCTTTGGATCAAGAGGTTGCTAGTGGAGCTAAAGATAATCATGGAAGAAGATCTACCTATGATCATGTGTGACAACATTTCAGCCAAAGCCCTTGCCAACAACCCAATATTCCATGCAAGGAGCAAACATCTTGAAGTTGCACATCACTTCGTGAGAGAGAAGCTCATTGGAGGGGAAATCTACTTGGAGCACATCAACACATCATTTTGTATTGCTGATATGCTCACCAAATCTTTGAGCAAGAGTTCCTTCATCAAGCATAGAGCCAATCTTGGAGTACTTTTCAATCATATTTAGAGTAGTTCTGGTTTTGCAAGTAGATTAGTTTCCTTGAATTTGGTTATAGCTTTAGGATCTTGAAAACTGAGCAACTGTGCTACGTTGCAAATCTGACTTTGTTCACCATGGCTTGCTTCACAAAAACCACCCAACCAAATCTAGATCCCTCCTGGAGAATCCTCCTGGATCTAGCCCCCAAGCCATGCCATGTGATAGCAAGAGGAGAAGAGCTCAACTGGTAACCTAGACCAAAGTCGTTGACAAAATAATCACTACCTCAATATATAGAGAGTAGGATCCTATGCATGAACCCATGCAATCCCCATGCAGGTCAGCTATACATAGATCACAGCTCTTCATGCATACCTCCTGTCTATATCAGTCACATGTATATGCACTACTTCATATGTCTCAATTAGAGTGTCTGGGTCCTCTCAAGGTCATTAGTCACCAACAGGCCTCGAAGTGGAATAAGTTCTTCTGCAAGAAGATAGGCCGATAGCGTTTGAAAGCAAGAAACTCACGGGGCCTCAGTTGCATTACACAAATCAGCAGAAGGAGTTACTTGCTATGATACATGCACTTAAAACTTAGAGGCATTACCATTATGGTAGTAAATTTATAGTGTATACAGATCACCAGCCTCTAAAATACCTTTGTAATAAGAACGATCTAAGGGGTCGTAAAGCTCGCTGGGTTGAGCTTATGTAGGAATTTGATCACGAGATCCGATATGTCAAGGGCAGCTTTAACCAAGTTGTGAATTACACGATCTTTCGTAAGATAGATTGCTGAAGTGTTATCTATTAACAAGACATAAGGTTCATAACTAGATTAATCAAATCCTTCCAATATCTGTTTAATCCAGATCAGCTCATTTGCCATCTTAGCTGCTGCTACATATTACGCTTCACTGGAAGATTGAGCTACAGTTGTTTGCTTCTTGCTAATCCAGAGTATGGCTGCGCCATACGCTAGAGTACAACCTCCTAAAATACTTTTGCTATCATCCTTCATGGATGCCCAACTTGCGTCACTGTAAGATTCGATGTGAAATTCAGCTTCCTTTGAATAACACAGTCCATAGTCTTTCGTTTTCTGGAGATATTGTAGTACTCTCTTGGCCAACTTCCAATGTAATGATCATGGGTTCTGATTATATTGGCTCAACCTGTATACTACAAACGTTATATCAGGTGTTGTCTTCTAGATATAACAATGATCCAATCAGCCTACAATAGGGTGTTTTGGAGATTCGTTGCTCTTCTTCGAGAGTTTGCGGACAATCTGCCTTGTTCAGTATTGTTCCAGATATCATGGGAGTATGCACACCTTTGCATTTGAGCATGTTGAAGTCTTCAATGATCTTTCGAGTGTACTTTTGTTGGTGAAGATACAACTTACCACCTTCAAAGTCTCTCACGATCTGCAAACCTAGATAGATTTTAGCTTCTTCTAGGTCAGCAATCTCAAATATTTCAGAAATGTCTCGTTTGACATCTAAAATTAACTTATCTCTTCTTGAAAAGAAAGCGTGTCATCAACATGAACAACTAAAATGATTATTTCATTTTGGACATATTTGATATAGACATTTGATTCAGCAAATAGAGGTTTGAAGCCTATGGAACGTAGTGTTTTGTCCTTCTTCTATACCATTGTCTCGTTGCTTGTTTCAGACCATAAATGTTTTTATTCATGTGACACCCATATTCTGGATATTCTTGGCTTACAAAACCAAGTGGTTGGTCCATGAATAAGTATTCTTCCAATTTTGTGTGTAGGAAAGCAGTTTTCTCATCCACAATATGGATTCTCAAATCATGAGCCACTGCATATGCAAATAACAAGCGAATTGATGTGTGTTTGACTACCGGTGAGAAAGTATCAATATAGTCACCCATACTTCTATGAAAATCCTTTAGCAACTGTAGTGTATTTTTCTGGTCAAAATTTTAAAATTTCAGCAACTACAATTATTGATGCTGATTTTCTAGAAGAAAATGTGCTAGATGTATCTCATGTGCACAAAACCTGCTATTATGCCACTTTTTACTAATATACGAATATGGCTATGTTAAAGAGTAGCTATAAAATTCTATGGCAGATTTAAATGTATCAAGTCATCAAATGACACTTATATCAGAAGAATTAGAGCTATTTTTAAGACTTTACTATTTTTAATAAGTTTGTTAAGTAGCAATACTTATAAGTGACTCTGATGGACAAAAATATCTATAGTTGTTAATTGCCATTGTTTGCCATGTTGTAATTGATCAATGTATCTTATTTATATCATGATTAATAAAAGATGCCCAGGTACTTTTAAGGAACTTACTTAAGTTTCAAGGAAAGGTCCTACAAACAACGACAATCAAAGTTCAGTTCAAGACGAAGACAACCAATCAGCGAAAAAACAACAATTTCTAAGAAGATCGTTGACGACAATTGAAAACTTCAAGTTGCAACCAAGTAATGAAGTAACATTACTTTACAAGTTAATAAGCTCTTGAAAAAAAAATCGAAGAATTCGAATTGGTCAGCTACTGATAGAGTTAAAGCCATGCTACCAAAATGGCAGTTGGAATTGTAAATCAATGTAGTGTATGTCTCTACAGAAAATGAAGCACTAAAACATTTCATTACAAATGTTGCAATCATAATGGGGCGAATGGATCTGAATACCAATGATTAAAAATTTTGAAAGAATTGTCTTGGTAAGGCCAAAATAGTTTACAAAGGTCTTTGTATCAATATGAAAACTAGAAAACCTTATTGAAGGCATTTTTTTCCTTCAATGAAGTTCAGTTATGAAGAAAAGATGATTCAAATGGTCGGTGGAGCAGTTTTCACTATGGACTATTCCGTGCTTCTGAAATCAACCAAGTTATTATGGACATGTGTCAAATGGATATGAAATTTTTCATTAGGATTGGTGAATTTGGATTTAGTGGATGGGATTCAATGGAGAATGAAAAATGTTGGTGTTTTCAAGTGGAATGGAAATGAACCGTTTTCTCTCAACGAGGAGAAGAAGAAAGAAGGATCTGGGAGGAATTCATTCATTCGTTCGAGTGTAGAAGAGAGCGCTTGTTTTCTTGGTTATGAGCAGAGATCATTTTCTAATGTTTTGGTGATGAAGAGAGGCAGGGATTCATCTGCTCCATTCTCTTCCTTAATGATTTGCTATGATGTTCGTTGATTCTGGAGTATGATCATGGGAATACGAGACCTTTCATTCAGATCTGTGTGCTTTTGTCTTCTAGTTACTCACTGATCAGACTGTCATTCCTCTCTTTACATGCGATGGATAACCAGTCATCTCTCTCATTTTTTCTGCGTTGGACAGACTTATCTCTTTCTGTCTAAATGCATTGGACAGGCTTTTATCACTCTTTATCTGTCAACACTGGACAGACATACCTTGGATAGATCATTCTCCCACTCCTTTGCATTGCAACCAATGCTCTCTGATCTTTTTCTTTTACATACCTCTCTCTCTCTCCCTCAGAGTCGCTGCCCTCCATCTCTCTCCCTCACTGTTCCCTGTCCGCCTGCGCATCTGCTCTCCATTTGTCTGCAGCCGCAAATCTACCCCTCTCCCTCTCTACCTCACGGCCAGCGCTACCATCTCTCCCTCATCTGACTTCTTTGTCGCTATCCCTCTCTTCCCCATATCGTTCGATCTTTTTCTGTTTCTATGTACGTCTCCTTCCTCCTTCAACGACCCCCCCTTTCTATATATATCTTGTTGTTCCCAAAAGTTTTGGTGAAAGAGACGACCGTCAAAGATACAATGGAAACCCGCAATTTGGCAACCAATTATGTGGGCTACAGAAAAAAGATGCAGAGTGACTCCAACTGTGAAAGACATGACTTTATCTGAAGGACCCTCCTTGAAATTTAAGTCAGGGCATAAGGATTTGAGGTGAAATCATTTACCTTTTAACTGTATTTTTTTGGTTTAATCATTTGGTTAAGCATGTAGACCGGATTTTTCGGTTATTCTGAATACTAAGTATCTGTTTTTATGAATCTGAAAAAAAAAATGCATTTATGTGCTCATATTGAATCTATAACCCATAGTATACAGTAAATGGTATGTTTTTATAGTCTAATGAATTAAAAATTTACCATCTGTTGTTAAAACTCCAGAAAATAAAGAACAATTAGGTTATGTTTTTATAATGGAATATTATATATGCTTTTCAAGAGTTAAATTTATTAAGGATTTTCAAATGGCTATAACTTCTAATTCGTAACTCGGATCCGAATGATTCAAAAAGGTAAATTGATCCTTAGAACTCATAGAATTCATAAAATTGAGAAAAATAACTTTTAAAAGAATTTTGTCATAAATTTCTCAGTTTGAGTGATGTGTAATGCTTAACAAATATACTTAGCATGATAAATCAGCTATTGCTAATCCATTGAAAAACATGGAGAAGCTATTGCTCAAAGTGGTTGAAAAACACCATTAGAGTTATATATATATTATATATTTCTAGAACCATATACATTATCATGATAAAACTATTGAAAAAGATGGTCAAGCTTTCGTAGATAAATCATGGCAATTGCATCAAAGATTGAATAAAATTAAGTTTGCTTGATTGGAGAGAATACAAGAATTAGTAAATGAAAAACATTTATATCATTGAAAAGAATATTTGAGATGGATTACTTATGAGGTGGATGGGTTCAAACTTAAGTTACCTTCTAGTATAATCTATGGCAATATCCGAACTAGAAACCCAATGACTGGCTTCATAATCATACCTGTGAGAAATTGGCAAAAATCTAGCTTGGTATTTTTTATGATAGAAGTTTGTAAGTGAATCTCACATGTGTGGAGGATGTTCCCACGTGTGGAGAATTGTAAAGTAAATCAAAATGATATGGGGGTCTCATAGAATTTCATAGTCAAGCATTTAGGTGTAGGATGTTGATAGGGTCAAATTTGGCATAGATGGCAAATTATCCATTTCCACTTGTAATGCCACTATTGAGCCAAAATAGAGCCAAACTTGTGCCAATTAGAGTGTAGACAAGTGTCATGCTTTTGTTTGATGAAGCTTAAGAGGTCCAATAGGATTTAGAGGTGGAACCTTGTGAGGTCCAATAGAAAATTGAGGTGTGCTTGAATATAGTCCAATAGAATTTAGAGGTGCATGGATCAATGGTCCAATAGGATTAAGAGGTGGCAAAGTGTGATCCAATCATAGTTAAGCATAGTGGTAGCTCATGAATCTATTAGTATCATTGTACTCCTCCTTTTGGATCTAATTGATTTTGAGATTGAGTGGATTTTGAGTGTCATTGAATTTCTAGCTTTCTCTCTCTACCCGAGAGCTCATGATGGTTTTTCTCTCTCTACCCGAGGAGAGCAGCTTGTTTTTACTTAGAATACTTTTGGAACACTCCCCACACGTGTGAGTGAGAGTTGGAAGTGATTGAATGCATGTAGTAGTGTGTTTTTGCCATAGAATCAAAGATAGATCTTGAATCTCAATCTAGTCTTGATCTTGGTGCATCTACACACCTTAGGAGATCACAAGTACATGTAGTGGACAATCCACACGTGTGAAATTCAACATGGTATCAGAGCCTACCTAAGGTTACCATGCATTTTGATCCATTTGAGTGAAAACTATTCATCAATCTTGAGCCAGAAATTGTCAAGGCCCATTTTCCTAGCTATCTTGTTCAATTTTGGATCAAAAGAGATCAAAAGGACATTGATTGGGTCTGACCTGGTACTGTACGGAATCAGGTGCTCAGATACGTTTGAGGAACATCCAATTTCAGTTTGGGAGTTCTTTTTCATGTTTGATCCAAAAATCTTGCTAGATAGCTTGTTTTGAAGCTATTTTTGTCTAGTTTCTGATGCAATCAGTTTCATTCCATTCGGTTGAGCCAATCAAAAGTTATAAGCTTTTGAAGAGGGTTAGGTAGGGCACCTAGACCTGGGTGGACACATTTGGTTTGGTCAAAAAATTGCTTGTTTGATCCAAAATCACAGTTGAATGCTTACCAATCTCATCTATATGTGATCTAGGCACTGTTTTGAGATGTTAGCCATTTTGTTTCATGCAATATCATTGTATTTGAGTCAAATTTGGTTTCTTAGTGTATTTCACACGTGCTAAGAGTGTTTGATCCTAACTTTTCCCATAGTCCATCATTTGATGTGAAGTAGATCTAGTTTTGGAGAGATTGAGATAGCTAGTGAGAATCATCTCACAGTTTGTTGCAAGATCTTGCATAGGAGATGGTAGCACACCATTATTGGATCCTATAGTGAGAGAGAAGCAACATTTTTTGTTCATCACTTTTATTTATCTCCACTTTACATGACTTCAATGAGTTCATACTTGTTGCAACCAAGTGAGAGATTGTCTACTTCCAATTATTCAATATGGAAGCTGAGGATGAAGTCCATCTTGATACTCCAAGATGTGATGGACATTGTACTTGGGATTGAGGAGGAGCCTCAAGTCCTTCAAGAAGTACAAAAATACAAGAAGAGAGCTAGGATGGCTCTCCACTACATTAAGATGAATGTCTCTAATGAGATATTGAGGGAAATTGGTGATTGTTCTACATCCAAGGAAGCTTGGGATTGTCTCAAGTCCATCTATGAGGCTAAGAACACCTCTAGGCTCCTCACTCTTAGAAATCAAATATTCCAAAGTAGTCAAAAGAGTGATGAGAGTGCATCTAATTATGTTTTGAGAGTCAAGGATATTCATAGGGAGCTTGCATGTATTGGTGACTCAATCAATCAAAGTGAGCTAGTCCAAGTCATTCTCAATGGCTTGAGAGATGAATATGACAACCTTGTCCAATCCTATGCTATTAAGGAGGAGCTACCAAGTTTGGAGGCCCTTCAAAGTGTGCTTATTTTTGAAGAATCAAGACAAGAGTACAAACTCTTGAGGACGGACAAGCTATCACTCAATCATGATGATGGCAAAGTTCTATTTGCCAAGCACAAAGAGAGGAGTAAGAAGCAACACCATCACTTCTCCAATGACAAAGCTAAAGACCAAGATGGAGAGGAGGAGGATACCTCTCATGCTTCTAATTTGAATCTCAAGAAGAAGATGATCAAGTGCTTTTATTGTGGCAAGAAAGGCCATTATGCCACCAATTGCTTCAAGAAGAAAAATCAACTCAATCAAGCCAACATCACCAATGAGAAAGAAGACTATATTGCAAGTGATGGAGAAGGCTCTCTTATGGCATCAAGCTTCTCCTCTTCCACCTTCAACAAGGATGACTCATGGTATATTGATAGTGGAGCATCTTCACATATGTGTGGCTCCAAGCACTTTTTTTCATCTATCATGCCTTATGATGGAGTCAAGAAGACCATATACTTTGCAAGTAAGCATGAGTGCAATATTGAAGGAGTAGGGATTATTCCCTTGAAGCTTGCATCTTCTAAAGATCTCTTTCTCAACAATGTTCTTTTTGTCCCAAAGCTTACAAAGAACATCTTAAGTGTTGGCCAACTTCTTGATAGTGGCTTTGATGTCAATTTCAATATTGACAATTGTGTGATTAAGAAGGATGGTGAGATCCTTGCATATGGATCAAGATTTGAAGGCATCTACAAATTGGATCCAAGTGAGAGTGCAAACTCTCTTGATGTTTCTTATATTTTCAATATTTCAAAGGAGGAGGATTACACAAGATGCACATATCTTCTCTCTTCAAGTATTATGGTGTATGATTATTGTGAAAATTGTCAACATTTCCTAGCTAGTTTGAGGCCTAAATTGGCTAAAATTGTAAATAGTTTTGGTTCTGGAGTTTTGCACGTGTGAACCAGGCCACAATGTTTTTATTTACTGTATTTTTTCAGTATGATGAAGTGTCAAACTTCATACCCTTCAAAATGAGACCATTTTGATGTATTTTGGTCATATAAGCCATTTTTAGCTATTTTTCCTATATAGGGAATATCTAGGGTCAAGTACCTTCTAGAGAGAGGAGAGAGAGTCATCTTCCTCATCCACAAATAGTAGGGAAGTCGTGGAGAACAGGTTGGAGAAACCTTTTGTATGCTTCATTGAGATCAATAGATCATTGTCATTGTTTCTTCCTCCATTGAGAGCATTGTTGTGTGTATTGTCTTCAAGCTATTGTGTATGATCTTAGGTGCTTTCCAAAAGTGGTAGGCTGATGTATTATGGACTGTATAATGCTATTTTGGGCCGCACTTGATGTTTATGGAAGTTTCCATTTGTGATAAATGCTTTTTGATCAAGTTCTTTGCATTCTAGGTAGCATAGAATGTGTTGCCAATTCCTAGCTTATGTAGTTTGGAGTGCAAGCATTCAAGCCAATGATCTTGGAGTTTAGATCCACTTAGGATCTGTATTTTTCACATGGTATCAGAGCTGGTTGGCTTCTATTTACAGTAAGTATTCCATTTTTGGTGATATTTGGATGTTTGATCAAGTTCTAGCATGATTTTGCATTGCTTTGTTGATCAAATCTTACTAACCTTTGTTTTGTGAGTTGAACTTGTGGATCAAAAGCATATTTCAGGTCTATTGAAGATCAGAGGCTGAAAAGAAACTATTTTGGATCAGATCATAACACCTAATCATTTGTGATTGTGAGGCTTGTGCATATTCAATACTAACAATGTTCTTTTCAATCCTATTGTTGACAATCTCCATTCTTGGATGAACACTCTCCTTAAGTGGATGAAACTTCTCCTTAAGTGGATGACAAATGCTCTTTTGAGTGAGTTGTAATTCTCCTAAAGGCTGAGCAAAGCTCCCATTTGGATGAAAGATCCCCTTTTTTGGGTGAACATATTGTAAGCTCCATTGTGAAGAGCATATTGTAAAGATTGTCATCAATTTTGGCATAAATTTTGGTGTACTTTGTTGAGCATGTAAGTAACTCTCCTTATGTAATTTGATTGGAGAATTTGCTGGAAGGTGTTAACCATTATGCAAGTGTGTTTTCAGGT
Source organism: Diphasiastrum complanatum (assembly GCA_029204225.1). Lineage (NCBI taxonomy): Eukaryota > Viridiplantae > Streptophyta > Lycopodiopsida > Lycopodiales > Lycopodiaceae > Diphasiastrum > Diphasiastrum complanatum. Next base: position 14,685,576 of record CM055096.1, read on the forward strand.
TCTTAACAGGTTGAGGAACATTCTCATGTGAAGTGATCTTAGATCTACATCTAAACACCAAGATTTGACAAGATAGTGAAGCTAGTCTTGTGATTCACTAAGTGTGCTCATTCATTCACCTCTAAATCTTGTATTTATCACTTGCTGGAGTTTATAAACTTTTAGAAGTGTGGTTTACATGTGGTTTTACAGGTTGAATCAATATCTTAGTGTGTTGATCATATGTTGATCAAGTTTGTTCATTACTAGGTAATCTTGGCATCCTAGTTTTGGGTATTTTCTAAGAATGCAAGTAACTCTTCACACCATAACTTGATTTGGTCACTTGCTGGAAAGTTTGAGAGCTTAAGCAAGAGTGTGTTCAGGTTGGTTTGATTTTGTAATCCATTCTTAGTGTGTGCAAAGTGTTGCATGTGTTTCAATCTTCCTTTCTATGCTTGGAAACCATCTAGGTTCAAGATAGAAGTGTTTTAGGGTCCTAAATCTTCATAGATCTCTTTATCTATCATTTGTTGAGAGAAAAGTGAGTGCTAAGTGCTTTAGGACAAAACCTAAAAGTTGAAGAAACATTAGAATCATGGCTTCCAATGGTGGGATCATGCTAGAGTCTAGTGAAAGGTTGAGTTCATCAAACTACTCTACTTGGAAAGTGAGGATGGAGTCCTTACTTGAGTTGAATGAACTCATGGACATAGTTGCAGAAATTGAAGAGAGACCTCTCACACTTCAAGAGCAACAAAGGTTTGATAAGAAGGCCAAAAGGGCTCTTCATATCATTAAAATGAATGTTACAAATGAACTTCTCAAGGAAGTTGGAAAGTGTCAAAGTGCAAGTGAGGCATGGAATGCCTTAAAGAAGCTCTTTGAATCAAAGTCCACATCTAGGGTATTGACCCTAAGGAGACAAATATTTTCTAGTAGGCAAAGAGAGGTGAAAGTGCTCATGCATTTATCTTGAGAGTTAAGTCCCTAAGTGATGATTTAGCATGCATTGATGAGAACATAAAAGATGGTGAAATAGTCCAAGTTATGTTGAATGGTTTGCTAAATGAACATGCTAACCTTGTGCAAAGTTTTGCCATTCAAAGAGTCTTGCCAAGTGTGGTTGACTTGCAAGAAATCTTATTGGCTGAAGAACATAGGTTGCAATCAAAGCTTGATGGTGCATCCTTGCAAGGTGGAGGTGAAGAGGCTTTCTTCACAAAAGGCAAATTCAAGGGCAAAGGTAAAGGCAAAGGGAAATGGTCCAAAGGTGGTAACTTTGATCATGATGATCACTCTTCCTCTTCCTCTTCTACTAAGAACAATAAGTCAAAGTTCAAGTGCTTTTATTGTGGGATAAAAGGTCATTTTGCAAATGAATGTTATAAGAAGAAAAGAGAGCAAGGAGAGAGGCAAGGAAATCTTACAATAGATGAGGAAGAACATAACACATGTGAATCACTTGTTATGACTTCAAGTTTGTTAGCCAACATAGATGATAATGATCCTTGGTGGATTGATAGTGGAGCCTCATCTCACATGACAAGACATAAGGAATACTTTACATCCTTATTGTCTTATGAGGGAGAAGGTAACATCATCTACACTGCAAATGATGGTCAATGTGACATCAAAGGCATAGGCACTATTCCTATTTCCCTTTCAACAAATAGGAAAGCAAATCTTGAAAATGTCTTGTACATTCCTTCAATCACTAAGAATTTGCTTAGTGTAAGTCAAATGATTGACAAAGGACTTGATGTGGAGTTCATTGGAGATGCATGTTTGATAAGTAAATGTGGATCCTTGATTGCTCAAGGTAGGAGGCATGGTAAACTTTTCAAGCTTGATGCATGTGTGATCTCTAATCATGAAGGATGTATGGCTAGGGAGCAATTGACAAACCAAGAAGTTTGGCACAAGAGGTTGGGCCATCCCAACTTCAAATCTTTGGAGGTAATGGCAAAGAAAGAGCTTGTTCTTGGTCTCCCTAAAAGTCTTGTTGCAAACAATAGTGTTTGTGAACATTGTGCCTTGTCCAAATCTCATAGACTTGCTTATTCTAGATCTACTTCTAGATCTAAAGAAGCTTTTCAACTTGTGCATTCTGATATTCATTCTTCTAGTACAACTAGCAATGGTGGGGCAAAGATGTATGCAACTTTCATTGATGACTTTAGTAGGTATACTTGGATCTATCTTCTTAAAAGTAAGGATGAAGTGTTTGTTGCATTTGTCAAGTTCAAGAATGAAATGGAAAACCAATTCAATACAAAGATCAAATGCTTAAGATCTGATAATGGAGGGGAATACACCTCAAATAGGTTCAAAGACTTTTGTATAGCACATGGGATTAAGAGGGAGATGTCTAGTCCTAGGACTCCACAACAGAATGGAGTGGCCGAGAGGAAGAATAGAACCCTTTGTGAATGTGCCAAGGCAATGAGACTACATGCTAATCTTGCTAAGTCTTTTTGGGGGGAAGCTTTAGCATGTGCTAACTATCTATGTAATAGATGGACAAGTGCTTCCTTGGATGGTAAAACTCCTCATGAGGTTCTTTATGGTAGAAGGCCGAGTGTCAAGCATTGTAGGATCTTTGGATGTACATGTTTTGTCAATATCACACTTGATGATAGAACTAAAGAAGATCCTTCATCAAAGAAGGGTGTGTTTGTTGGCTATAGTGAAGTAAGCAAGGCTTACAAAGTGTACATTCCTTCTACAAAGAAAGTTGTCATAAGTAGGGATGTCATCTTTCATGAAGAGAATGTTTCCAATGTTGTTGATGTTGATGTTGATGTGCCTACTAATCATCATGATGTGCAAGATGTCTTGGATGAAGATGGAGATGCCACTCCAAAGCAAACTTCAAGGAAGACTCAAAGGCAAAGGGCTAAGCCATCAAGGCTAACCTATGATGAAAAAGGAAAGCAAGTGGTGGACAACTCTAACTTTGCTTTTCTTACCTCTTTTGATGAACCAACTTGTGTAGGTGAAGCAATTCAAAAGAAGGAATGGATCCAAGCCATGGATCATGAGCATCAAGCACTCATCAAAAGCAACACATGGAGGTTGGTAAAGCTTCCAAAGGACAAGAAGGCAATTGGTTGTAAGTGGATCTTCAAGATCAAGACAAATCAAGATGGATCAATCAACAAGTACAAGGCAAGCTTGGTGGCAAAGGGGTATGCTCAAGAATATGGTATTGACTATGATGAGACCTTTGCACCCGTGGCAAAGATGGTAACTATTCGAATCCTAATCTCTCTTGCAACTCTTTATGATTGGGATATGTGGCAAATGGATGTTACTAATGCCTTCTTGAATGGTGATCTTGAAGAAGATATTTACATGGAGCAACCCGAGGGCTATGTTTCACATGATGAGCCTAATCATGTGTGCTATCTCCAAAAGAGTTTGTATGGGCTAAAGCAAGCACCAAGGAGTTGGTATGCTAAGCTCAATTCCTTCTTACTTTCTCAAAACTTTGTTATGAGTGAGTATGATCATTCTCTCTACTTTAGATTGAATGAAAATGATATCACTTTACTTTTGATCTATGTTGATGACATTATCTTAAGTGGTGGTAACAATCTAGATATAGATGAAATCAAGATGGCACTCAAAAGAGAGTTTGAAATTCAAGATCTTGGTAAACTTCATTATATCTTAGGAATAGAGATTATTAGAACTTCTAAATCTACATTCATATGTCAAGAAAAGTATGTTAACTCTATTCTAAAAAGGTTTCATATGGAAGATTGTAAAGTTGTTTCTACTCCTATGGAATCAAATGTAAAGCTAACTACAAGAAGTAATGAAAGATCCTTCAAGGACATTACTCTCTATAGAAAGCTAATAGGATCTCTTATATGGTTAACCATCACAAGACCTGATCTAAGCTTTGTGGTTGGTAAACTAAGTCAATTTATGCAAGATCCTAGTGAGGCTCATTGGAAGCTAGGAAAGAGAGTACTTAGATACATCTCGGGATCTAGAGATTTTGGCATCTTGTATGGAGGTACTACACCTAACCTTTGTGGATTTTCAGATTCAGATTTTGCAGGTGATCAAATGGATAGGAAGTCAACAAGTGCCTTTGCAATCTATCTTGGAGATGGAGTGGTCTCATGGCTATCAAAGAAGCAACCAACTATCTCTCTATCTTCCACCGAAGCCGAGTACAAGGCATTAACAACATGCACCAAGGAGATTCTTTGGATCAAGAGGATGTTATTGGATCTTCACTTGCTGGAACCAGAGAAGACTCCAATCATACTTTGTGATAACCTTTCAGCCCAAAGCTTGGCAAGCAATCCTGTTTTTCATGCAAGGAGCAAGCACATTGAGATTGCTCACCATTTTGTGAGAGATCAAGTCATTGCCAAAGAGGTGGAGCTTCAACATGTCTCTTCAAAGGAGTGTGTGGCTGATATCTTCACCAAACCATTGGGAAAGGACCTATATTTAATGCATAGATCTAATCTTGGAATGTGCTCAAAGACTATGTTGAAACTAGCATCCAATGTTGAAGAGGGAGTGTGAAAATTGTCAACATTTCCTAGCTAGTTTGAGGCCTAAATTGGCTAAAATTGTAAATAGTTTTGGTTCTGGAGTTTTGCACGTGTGAACCAGGCCACAATGTTTTTATTTACTGTATTTTTTCAGTATGATGAAGTGTCAAACTTCATACCCTTCAAAATGAGACCATTTTGATGTATTTTGGTCATATAAGCCATTTTTAGCTATTTTTCCTATATAGGGAATATCTAGGGTCAAGTACCTTCTAGAGAGAGGAGAGAGAGTCATCTTCCTCATCCATAAATAGTAGGGAAGTCGTGGAGAACAGGTTGGAGAAACCTTTTGTATGCTTCATTGAGATCAATAGATCATTGTCATTGTTTCTTCCTCCATTGAGAGCATTGTTGTGTGTATTGTCTTCAAGCTATTGTGTATGATCTTAGGTGCTTTCCAAAAGTGGTAGGCTGATGTATTATGGACTGTATAATGCTATTTTGGGCCGCACTTGATGTTTATGGAAGTTTCCATTTGTGATAAATGCTTTTTGATCAAGTTCTTTGCATTCTAGGTAGCATAGAATGTGTTGCCAATTCCTAGCTTATGTAGTTTGGAGTGCAAGCATTCAAGCCAATGATCTTGGAGTTTAGATCCACTTAGGATCTGTATTTTTCACAATTATTCCTTATTATTCAAAGCACATGTTGAGAAGAAATTCTCATTGAAGATCAAAGCTTTGAGGAGTATTGGAGCTCTTGAAGGAATAGCACCATATGAAGTTTTATTCAAGATGAAGCCTAAGGTTGATCACCTTAGTGAACTTGGTAGTGCTTGCTTTGCATATATTCCCTTGGAAACAAGAAGGAAGGATGATCCAAGCTCATGGATCATGATTGGATACTCATCCATCAAGGAGGCCTTTAGTGTCTTTACACTCTCTATTTCAAATGTGATGGTGAATAGAGATGTCATATTGCATGAAGATTCAATCTTGGAAGTGGCCGAGATCAAGGCTTCTCAAGAAGCATCACAAGTTATCCTTTTTGAAGGTATTCAAGTTATGATGGGGCCAATGTGTGAGGAGGAGTTTCTTCTTCATATGATTTCAAGAAGATCTTCAAGATGCATGGCCGAGTCTTTATGGCTCACCTTACATGGCAAAGAGGGGCATATTTCATGTTGTATCTACTACAACACATTCATATAGGCTTCTCTTCCTTTGCTTGAAATGCTATCTTGCTTAGTTGAATTTTTTGGATCTCAAAGTTCAAGAAAAGCTATACTAGTTTTGTATGATGCTTATGGTATGGACATGTTTCTTGTCATTATTGACTTAGATGTGTTTCCAATACTTTTTGAAAGCAAGATATTGTATTGTCAAAAGTATGCTCTTGGTTCTAGTAAGAACAAGATTGAGCTTGGTACTCACTTTTTTGAAAATCATGTTCTCACATGTTTTGAGGCAAATTGTAAACTCCTCTTGAGATTAAGTGAAGCATCCAAAGTGGACACTTACATCCTTGAGAGATTAACTAGCCTAAAAAAGATCAAGATAGTCTTTGATATCAAGATTAGATCCATCATGAATATAGTTCATTGTATGTGGACTAGTCAAGCTAGAAAGCATAATCTTGATAATCATCATTGTTTCACATCTTATAATCTTGATCTCCGTGATCCTTATGAGGCTTGGAAGCCTCAGATTTCTCTATTTATGGTGCATCCATCATGCAAGTGGAACTTTCAAGGCAAAGATCATCATCAAGCATGGAGGAAGCCCATGATAATAGTGGCATATTGGTGGAGCACTCTTTAAAGGCATTGGCAAGAGATCTCTACCAAAGAGATCTTATCATGGATATGGTGAGGGTGCTGTTATGATGGATCCCTTGGCTGATCTTCACTTCTTATGCATACCAAAGCCACTCAAAAAGATTTACAAACTTCTCAAGTGATCTAGTACCTTTCCAAGCTATTTTTTGAGGAGTGTGAGAAATTGGCAAAAATCTAGCCTGGTATTTTTTATGATAGAAGTTTGTAAGTGAATCTCACATGTGTGGAGGATGTTCCCACGTGTGGAGAATTGTAAAGTAAATCAAAATGTTTGATATAGGGGTCTCATAGAATTTCATAGTCAAGCATTTAGGTGTAGGATGTTGATAGGGTCAAATTTGGCATAGATGGCAAATTATTCATTTCCACTTGTAATGCCACTATTGAGCCAAAATAGAGTCAAACTTGTGCCAATTAGAGTGTAGACAAGTGTCATGCTTTTGTTTGATGAAGCTTAAGAGGTCCAATAGGATTTAGAGGTGGAACCTTGTGAGGTCCAGTAGAAAATTGAGGTGTGCTTGAATATAGTCCAGTAGAATTTAGAGGTGCATGGATCAATGGTCCAATAGGATTAAGAGGTGGCAAAGTGTGATCCAATCATAGTTAAGCATAGTGGTAGCTCATGAATCTTTTAGTATCATTGTAGTCCTCCTTTTGGATCTAATTGATTTTGAGATTGAGTGGATTTTGAGTGTCATTGAATTTCTAGCTTTCTCTCTCTACCCGAGAGCTCATGATGGTTTTTTTCTCTCTACCCGAGGAGAGCAGCTTGTTTTTACTTAGAATACTTTTGGAACACTTCCCACATGTGTGAGTGAGAGTTGGAAGTGATTGAATGCATGTAGTAGTGTGTTTTTGCCATAGAATCAAAGATAGATCTTGAATCTCAATCTAGTCTTGATCTTGGTGCATCTACACACCTTAGGAGATCACAAGTACATGTAGTGGACAATCCACACGTGTGAAATTCAACACCAAAACCCCTCTATAGTGTTATGAACACTATTAAGCAACACACCAAACGTACCACATGTTTTATGGCGACCACAATGGGATTTAGATCCATGAAAGCCAGATACTCTAGTCGTAAGATGAGATCCTTAATGATGGAACTAGATGTGGTGGAATTTTTAAGTTCAATTATTATGAGAATGCAAACCTTTGTGAAGTTGTTTTGTTATCTAAGGAGAAGCTTTGGAATAGAAGGTTGGGACATCCTAACTTTACATCTATGTCTTCTATGGTTAAGAAGGAGAAGGCTTTTGGTCTTCCAAAATCTCTTTCTAAAGATTTCAAGCCTTGTGAGGCTTGTGCCATTGCAAAGTCACACAGAAAGCCATATCAGGAGTCTTTTATAAAGACTACTTATCCATTGGAACTCATACATTCAGATGTACATTTTTTCTCTTCTAAAAGTACTGGTGGTGCAACATGTTTTGTCACCTTTATTGATGACTTTACTAGATACACTTGGTTGTATCTACTTTTTTCAAAGGCTATGGTTTTTGATCACTTCCTTATCTTCAAAGCTTATGTAGAAAAACAGTTTTCTTGCAAAGTTAAAGCTTTAAGATGCGATGGAGGAGGTGAATATATCTCCAACAAGTTTCATAATTATTGTGAAGGTGAAGGAATAAAGAGAGAGTTTTCTTGTGCCTATTCTCCATCCCAAAATGGAGTAGCTGAGAGGAAAAACATATCCTTATGTGAATGTGCTAAAGCAATTCGAATAGCAGCTTCTTTGCCTATTGAATATTGGGGTGAAGCTATAAATTGTGCAAACTATTTGTGCAATAGATTACCTCACAATGCTCTTGCTGGAAAAACACCTTTTGAAGTCTTGTTTAAAAAAAAAAAACCTAAGGTAGATCACCTTAGAGCTTTTGGTTGTACTTGCTTTGTTAATATGCCCTTGGAAACAAGGAAAAGAGATGATCCTAATTCTGTTAAAGGGATCATGGTTGGATATGCAACCAACAAGAAAGCTTACAGGATATATGTTCCCTCTACCTCAACTACAATTGAGAGTAGAGATGTGATATTCTATGAAGATCAAAAATACATTCTTGAGAAGGCCGAGTTCAAAGATTCTCACAAAGATACTCCAATCATCACCCTTGAAGATCATCATGGAGAGATGGGGCCGAGATTTGAGGAGGAGTCACCTCGAATTTTTTCACCAAGGAGATCTCAAAGAGAAAGATCCGAGCCTAGAAGGCTTATCTATGAAGATAGAGGAAAGCAAGTGGAAATCAACTCCACTAATTGTGCCTATTTTATTTCTCATGAGGAGCCAAAGGATGTATATGATGCTATCAACTCAAAAGAATGGTACCTTGCCATGAAGGAAGAATATGATGCTTTGATGGCCAATAATACATGGGAGCTTGTGGATCTTCCATCCAACAAGCATACCATTGGTTGCAAATGGGTTTTTTGAGTCAAGTATAATCAAGATGGCACAATCAACAAGTACAAGGCTAGGCTTTGTGCTAAAGGCTTTGCTCAAGTATATGGACTTGATTATGAGGAGACCTTTTCCCCAGTTGCAAAGATGGTGTCAATTAGAATCATAATGTCTCTTGCTTGTTTTTTCGATTGGCAAATTCTTCAACTAGATGTTTCTAATGCATTTCTAAATGGCTATCTAGAAGAAGAGATCTATATGGATCAACGTATTGGGTTCATCCATGATGAGGGAAAGTTTGCTTGCTCTTCAAAAGTTTATATGGATTAAAGCAAGCCCCAAGGTCATGGTATTCTCGACTTAACACCTTTCTTGTTTCACTAGGATTTAATCTTAGTAACTATGATCCTTCCTTATATGTCAAGTTTTTTGATAAAGATATTGTCATCCTTCTTATTTATGTTGATGATATCATTCTGACGGGAAGTTGTTACAAACTCAATTTGCCATATCTATCAAATACCTATATTTTTTAAGCTTATAGTAAGGAAAAACTAGTGGTTCAACTACCATGAATTGAACAACTAACTTTAGTTTTATGACACAAATGTGTGAGAGGCTATCTTGAGAAAAATATTTCATCTTATTTGATATAATACACATCTTGGAAGATGATACACTCTATATGAAGATTGGTGGTAAAATATCCACACACATTACACTTGCATCATATAGACACTGTGATGCATGCATCCATCCTATATAAAGACCGATATGTTGCATTTCATGCCTACTTGCATTATGCATTGATTCGAAGATGGGATGCAATGTTCTAATGCCTTGGATGGGCATTTTTTTTGTTGAATAGTATCATGAAGGTGGTATTGAGAGGAAATATGAAGATTTGGAAGGGATAAAACATTACTATTGGGGAGGTGAGCACTAAAAAAAAAAAGAGAGAGAAAACACCTATTGATGATTATCGATCTATGTTGAAGACATCTGTTGCTGTTGAAGACCATCTTGGATCTTTTATTGATAGTATTTGTGAGATCTTTTGAGTGATGAGTGGAAAAATGAGTGGAGAGAATATGATGAGTGTTTTCTATTTTGTTGTTCATAAGGTCTTGAGAATTATAATTGGATCATAGATTTTCTTTGGTAAGAATAGAAAATATCAGATCTCATTCAAAATCTATCTATGAGAGTAGAAATGTGAGGTATAGCATGAATATTTGCTTGAAAAAAAATCTACATATTATTCAAGAGAGTGAATAGGTTTTTATGAGAATGAGATATATTCACAATGTGAATGACGAAGATCCAACTTTTAGAATAGGTTGCATTACACGCACTACATTATATGAAGACCTAGACAAAAAGCTGAGAAACTGCATTCATATCTTGTTACGACAATGAAGATTGCATCAACATTTCCCAACAATGCATGGTTTTGATGATGGGCATTACATTATGATTTGATGGGAGTGGGAGCATATTTTCTTCAGACATGGGTTGGATGTAATGCATGATTTTTATTCTGGATAAAGACAATGTTGCTGAAAGATCTAAAGGTTGAATCAATGGCCTTTGGATTCATGTTGTTGAATAATAATGGTTAGCATCACACTATATTGTGTGCTGAGCCCATTAATTGACGAAGAAAATCTTGAAATGCTAAAAAGATGAAAAAGGTTGTAAGGCTAAATCAATGGCTTTATGATACAAAATCAAATGTCAAAGACTATTCCCTCTGTTTGCGAGGACGCTTCACATTTAAGTGGGGAAGAAGCATGTAGTGCATTTTTCTGGTCAAAATTTTAAAATTTCAGCAACTACAATCATTGATGATAATTTTCTAGAAGAAAATGTGCTAGATGTATCTCATGTGCACAAAATCTGCTATTATGCCACTTTTTATTGATATACGAATATGGCTATGTTAAAGAGTAGCTATAAAATTCTATGGCAGGTTCAAATGTATCAAGTCGTCAAATGACAGTTATATCAGAAGAATTAGAGCTATTTTTAAGACTTTATTATTTTTAATAAGTTTGTTAAGTATCAATACTTATAAGTGACTCTGATGGACAAAAATATCTATAGTTGTTAATGGCCATTGTTTGCCATGTTGTAATTGATCAATGTATCTTATTTATATCATGATTAATAAAAGATGCCCATGTACCTTTACGGCATTGACTTAAGTTTCAAGGAAAGGTCCAAAGGCTAAGGGTCTCGCAAACAACGACAATCAAAGTTCAGTTCAAGACGAAGACAACCAGTCAGCGAAAAAACAACAATTTCTAAGAAGATCATTGACGACAATTGAAAACTTCAAGCTGCGACCAAGTAATGAAGTAACATTACTTTATAAATTAATAAGCTGCAGGCAAATGAAGAGCAGATGCGCAGGCGGACAGGGAACGGTGAGGGAGAGAGATGGAGGGAAGCGACACTGAGAGAGAGAGAGAGAGAGAGAGAGAGAGAGAGAGAGAGAGAGAGAGAGAGAGAGAGAGAGAGAGAGAGAGAGAGAGAGAGAGAGAGAGAGAGAGAGAGAGAGAGAGAGAGAGAGAGAGAGAGAGAGAGAGAGAGAGAGAGAGAGAGAGAGAGAGAGAGAGAGAGAGAGAGAGAGAGAGAGAGAGAGAGAGAGAGACCAAAGGGTGTGGTTGCCGATATCCCTGTAAAAATAGCAGGCATGTAGTTTGTGATCACTTTTGTAGTAATGGATATACCTGAATCTCCATCTACATACCATGTTTTACTGGGAAGACCATGGGTGAGGACTGCGCAAGTAGTACACAACTAAGGTACGGGAAAACTCACCTTTGAGAACAGAGAGCAGGTTGTAAAGGTCGATCCAACCACATGGGCGGTGAAACCACTTGCACCCAAGACTGATGATAGATCATCCACGACAGATCACACCCAAGGCAAGCCAAGGGTGGTCACTACGATTTAGAGACGAATGTCGTGAGATGGACGGATGCATTAGCAACGATTGACTGCCAAGCATGTCAATACAAATCAGATCTTGAACCCAACACATCTTCACCCAAGTGTTACACCATGGACACACCAATTACATTTGGAGTGAATATGATAAACATAACATGGTTGTCAGCAAAATCTATTGAGAACCCAGTGGACGATGATCTAGTCCCTTGGCAACATGCTCTGACTTACAACAAGGAGACTGAGCTGATTGATGAGCAAGTCTTGCAACACATGGACCCAGATCGTTACAGAATTAAGAAAGTACCAGCTCAACCACCGTAAAAATCTGTTATGGCGAAAGTTTCAAGGATAGATCCACCAAGGGCACCTACAAACAAGAAGAACTGGTTGAAGCAACGCTACAACCAGGTGATTCGATGGAGTGATCTACCCGAAGAAGCTATAGCTACAGTGATTGAAAGCCTTACAAGGAGCTATAGCAGCAACGCCAAATCTACCTAAACAAAATCAGCTACAGTATCCTCGACGTGAAAATGTATGGTGTTTAATATGCACACAAAACCATACAGCGAATGAGTGTCTGGTCCTAAAGCAAAATCTGAGCCTGACCCATAGATTTTGCCATTTGTGCAACGCAACATCGCACGATATGGCATTTTGCCCATTTAAATCCCGGATTGTCCAACAAAAATGGAGTCCTTATCAGACTTCTTATCCATATCATCAAGGGGCACCAAATGCGACACCAAGGTATGGCGCACCAAATAATCAACAGCGTATGGCCTTACCTGCACCACCGGGGCCAGCCAATCAACAAGTGGCCCACGTAAACTTGACAGCAGCAGAACCAGAGATGCCATTACCACCTAACCTAAGCAGTAGCAATGGTATGGGTCGGTTGAACCATATATGGATCTTGTCATAAATGAATATATTGCGGCCTATGCAGCTCAAACTCAGTGTCAAGGTGGAAGAAATTACGGCTACTACGGATGTGGCAAAGGACACAAAATTGCTGAATGTCCTTACAAGGGACAATATACATCCTTCTGCCAAGAATGCATCTATGGACACTGTTTCAAGAATTGTCCATTGAGACCTGGGACTAGCGCACCATTGAATTTCATTGCAATACAACGAGTAATAGTTCCAACGGGGATGCCACCGGAAAGGCAACATTTCCATGCTCCTGTGTTAGCCATTATGCATAAAAGAGGAAGGAAGTGGCTCCCTCACCACCGCCATTAGTCACTGATGACCAACCCTCAACTTCAGCACCATATCCGAATGTGAGGGAAGAAAAGAGACAGTACCAAAAGATATGGCATTGGGTGTACAAAGAGCACAAGTGGAAGAAAAAGAGCAAGAAAAGGACAACCCTATGGAACCTCCTGCTGATGACGAATGGGAACCACGAACGGGCTCACCATTGTGCACTGATCAGAATGATTGATTGCATCATCATGAACCACCCTTCCACATGGTGGAGCCCGAGGGACCGCGCACTGAAAGGATCACAAGCCTACTAGCGAGCCGTGTTAGTTTACCCCTCGGAAAATTACTACAGATTGCGCCACAAGCTAAAAGCCTTTTGGCTAAATGGGCCAAAGCGGACGCAGATCCAGTAGTGCCAGAGCCCATATAATGTACGGGCTATGAAGAGACTAGTAACATCCTCCACATTGGAGCAGCATGGGAGAGTGAGGAACACAACATCACCCTACCAATCAAACACAAGAGATTCAAGTATGAGGCAGGAGTAGTAGATGGTGTTAATTTGATATCCATTGCTTTGTACCAAAAGTGGGGTTTACAGGGATTGAAGCCAACAAGGTTCTCCATCAAACTAGCGAATCAATCATGTGTATAACCGAAGGGTGTGGTTGCCGATATCCCTGTAAAAATAGTAGGCATGCAGTTTGTGATCACCTTTGTGGTAATGGATGTACTTGAATTTCCATCTGCATACCATGTTTTACTGGGAAGTTGAGGACTATGCAAGTAGTACACACTGGGGTATGGGAAAACTCACCTTTGAGAACAGAGTGCATGCTGTAAAGGTCGATCCAACCACATGGGTGGTGAAACCACTTGCACCCAAAACTGATGACAGATTATCCACGACAGATCACGCGATAGATCGCCCAAGGCAAGCCAAGGGTGGTCACTACGATTCAGAGACAGATGTCGTGAGATGGACGGATGCATTAGCAACGATTGACTGCCAAGCATGTCAATATGAATCAGACTCTGAACCCAGCACATCTTCACCCAAGTGTTACACCATGGACACACCAATTACATTTGGAGTGAATATGATAAACATACCATGGCTATCAGCGAAATCTATTGAGAACCCAGGGGACGATAATTTAGTCCCTTGACAATATGCTATGACTTACAACAAGGAGACTGAGCTGACTGATGAGCAGGTCCTACAACACATGGACCCAGATCGTTATGGAATTAAGAAAGTATTAGTTCAACTATCGCAAAAATTTGCCATGGCAAAAGTTTCAAGGACAGATCCACCAAGGGCACCTGCGAACAAGAAGAACCAGTTGAAGCAACGCTACAACCAAGTGATCCGATGGAGTGATCTACCCAAGGAAGCTATAGCTAGTGGATGATGATATTTGCAACCACGAGGCGAATGTCACACCAGTTCCGAAGAAAGACAACAAGGACAAATCCACCGATATGACAAAAAGAGACAAAAAAAAGGTGTTGGATTCCTTGAAGTCAATCAGGATGGACTTTGATACAGCGTCATCCTCTTCTCAGATGACGGAAACTCAAAAGATGACCAGTCAAGCTACAATCAATATGCTGAAGGAGGAATCTCGACGAGCATTAGTTTACGAGATGCTTACGATCTTCAAGAATCATACCTTGGACGACGTGGTAATTATGATGCTGCAAGCCCACCAACGGAACAAGTCTACGAATGACCTTTGCGAACGCAACCCATGGACCTTGCTGAGCCAGGTGAAGAAGAAAAGATCGTATACGTGGGAGAGCAGTTAACGCCCACACAATTCAAAAGACTACGTTCATTGTTGGTGGAGTACAAGGATTGTTTTGCCTGGAATTACATTGATCTAAAGGGCATTCCACCAACAGTAGTCCAACACACCATACCCTTGGTGGATGGAGTAGTCCCCAAGGTGAGTCATTACTACCGTTGCAACCCGAACTACACAGAGCTGATCAAGTAGAAATTGCAGAAGCTGTTAGTCGCAGATTTTATTTATGAAATTGAGCACACTGAATGAGTATCATCGATAGTTAAAGTACCCAAGAAGAATGGCAAAATGCGGATCTGTGTGAATCTGAAGGTGCTAAACGCAGTCACCAAAAAGGATCATTTTCCTTTGCCCTTTACGGAAAGTGTCCTTGACAGAGTAGCTGGGGTCGAAGCCTACAATTTTTTGAATGGCTTCAGCGGTTGAGGTATGGATGTAGACGCCGGAAGGGCTCTCACCCAATTCTCTAATAAGTATTTCAACTGCCCGGACCCAACAGTCCACGTGGTAGCCACTTACACCCGGGACTTAGAGTATCTAATGGGAATCGAAACGAAGTGGGATAATTTTCTCCCACCAATATTCTTTGATCCAAATAAGGCGTTAGCCTCGGAGAAAGTGGAAGATCAGCTTCCAGTAGCGTGAGTTTACTACAGAGCCGCATTCCTTGGTGATCCCTGGATGCGCAGATTCCAGGCGTGAGTCAACCAAAGCTGGCTAACAGGAGCCCACAAGTCCCTTCACACGCCCAAGGACTTGAAGAAGATAGACCGAATAAGCTTCATGGAAGATGTCACTGGCTACCTGATCCACCAGAGGCGGGCCAAGAAGACTTTGTACTAAACCGGAAAAGTGCTGAGGGACCGGCACTACTTTAGGCCGTGGGTCCTGTTGGGGGTATTCCCAACATATTGTAAATTAATAATATCGGCTAATAAAATATGTTGCAAGGGCATGGCATCCTATGCGTATAAGCCCATGGCCCAATGAGCACGCAAGTTGAGTTGTCAATAGAATAATAAATTTGGGCCCTTTTGTAAATAAAATAAAACTTGAGGCCCAAAGTCAAGCTGAAACTTAGTGTTAACTCTTTTAAGTTGGGTCCAAATGGAGACTCACATGAATCATGTGAAATCCAATGTACTTTTTTAAGACCTTTGGATCAAGTTGGGTCCAAGATGAATGGATAGGATTAGTGTACATATTAGCCAATAGTATTTTGGGGCAAGGACCTTTCCCATTTATAAAAAGGCACCTCATGTACTCTATTTGCATGTTAATGAGAAGGAGGAAACTCTACCAAATTTTGGAGAGAAGCATCCTCACTTGCTATCCAATACTTGCTAATGTGCTTGATTGTGTTTTCCTTTTGCTCTTAACTTTGCAAGTTTTTGGTTTCCAAAGTTAAAGTTTTTGCATTAGCACAAGGAGCATTTGAGCTAACCTCCACCCTCACTCTCTCTCTCCACCTTCTCTCTATTGCTCTCTTCCTCTCTTCCATTATATTCTTCTCCTTCACAAAATCATGATGAATGTTAGTTAGTGGAGTAGAGTTAGGGGTGTGAACTGTTAGTGGTGATAGAGTTAGAGAAAAAGTAGAGAACTATCTAAAAGTAGCAGCTATTCATAGTTAGGCACCTATCCAATGTTCTAACCCTTGTTGACAGGCGGGAGGGCTACTACTACGTGAGATCTTCGACCTTGCAGCAAAAAATGTGACAATGTCGCAACTTTTGCATTTTTACCAGTGTCAATTTTAATGAATCTCGACGTCGCGGTCTCTTCCTGCTCGCTCTATGCACTGTGCAATCATATTTGACAATGACAGTAGCCACCCACGATCTCCTACAGACGGCACAACCACTTTTGTACCTTCTTCATCTGTAGACCCGTATAATTTGTGTATATAGTGAATACTTTTAGGATTCATTAAAGATGTAAAGAATTGCCAAAAATTGGAAAATCTAGCTTGATCAAAAATCATGAAAAATAGTGTAAATTTTGTACATAATTGGGTTTCACACATGTATGGCCAAAATGCCACGTGGAAACCCACTCCTAATGTAGGCTAGGTCAAGTCAAGAGAGTTGGTCATGTCTATTTGGTGGTCATCCCTACTTTATGGGACCTACACCTAAGTTTAAAATGAAAATTTGACCAACTAGCTACCTACCAAGCATAACTCTAGGATCTAGGCTAGGATTTTATTTTAGGACAAGAAGAGTGAGTTAACTTTCTTATTACATGCTGAAAATCCACCTAACTTCAAGAAGGAAGTCGAATATGCTATGTATTCCAAGCTCTATTGGATATTTCTCCTTCTTACTAATTGACTAATTGGTATTAATCCTCATTCATTGTTTATCCAATTCTGCAAATTTTCCCATGTTTTTATATATAGTCTGTAGAATTACAAGTGTTTTTACAAAGTTTGCAGAAATACACATAGTTTGACAACAGTGTGGTATTTTCTCTCTTTACAATCCCAACAATGTTGCCTTTCAAGAATTACGAGTAAAATTACAGTGTCGCATTTTTTGTCTTTTTGCGACACTATCGCCTATCAAGAATTACGTGTAAAAATACAGTGTCGTCTTTTTCGCATTTTTTGTCTGTCAAGAATTGCGAATAAAAATGCAGAGTCGCATTTTTCAAAGTGCCTCAAATGTCAAGCAAATGACTCTGAAAAAGTGTGGAGCTACCCCAATATTAAGGAAATGAGATTTTATGACACTGTCGTCTTTTTGCGACATTATCTCCTGTGGCAGTTTTAGTTCATCTCTGCAGAGTGACAATTTATGTTCATTTATGCAGATAGACTATTTACGGCCAATTATTAACAATCAATTTCTAAGAAGGAACTGGATGAATGCCAGCAGACTCCAACCAACTGGTAGTCACATTTGAAGACCTAAACACTTAATATAAATCAGCTATTCCGACTATAATCGTAATGTTGCAAAATTATTTGAAAAAAACATCTCAACAGAAGCAAAAGAAATTATCAATACTGAATTGTAGTCAGCTGCTATAGAGAAGGTGGTCATGTTCGAGGAAGAGGACGATGAAATACCAAAGACCAAATTGTCTAGTGTCATTATTGACAAGCCAATCTCGAAAGCAAAGACGAAGGACTATGATATAGTGACTGATATTGGATCTCTTCGTCCAAACATCGAATCCTTGAAGGGCCACTTTGTACATTTCCACTTTCTTGAACAAATACGTGATCTCCGTCAGAGTGACCAGATGATTTGGTATTTGCATCTGAAGATACGCATAATGCTCAAGGGTGGTCGTATCCAATTCACTTTGAAGACATGTGCAATCCTGCTCCGCCATCTGCAATTGACCCTTTAGTAGTTGCACCTGTTGCTTTGCATCCTGCACGGCCTTGTCCACCTGATTCTGTGCGGTTGTCAGGGCATTTTGCAAGGAGCTGATGTATCCTTCAAGGCGATCAGCGTGTTGTTGTGGCATCTTCTTTTCAACTTCAGATTTGTCTTCGTGCTGTTTGGCGATCTTCAATTATCTATCCAGCTGGACAATCTTCTGGCTGATAAGAGTGTTTTCCAATCCTAGATCTGAAATTCTCTGCTCCATTTCTTTTTTCTTCTCCATCATAGACTGGATCACTTGCGCAAGGCTTGAGACCAAATCGAGAGCATCACCAAAATCTACTATCATGGAGGCGACAGCAGCAGGAGGACGTACTGTCTGGCATGAAATAGGTGCAGGTACTTCTTTTTCTTCAAAAACATCTTCTTCTTCAAATCCCTTAGACACAGTGGCATCGAACTGCTTCAGTGATTTTGTAGCTTGGTCAACTCGAAGTGTGGTTGGGCTGTTTCCAGCTTGAAGTTGTTGGCTTGAGTCTTCAACACCGACAGTAGTGTCATGGATTTGTTTGAATCCTATTTCAGGGGATTGGAGTTCAAAGGGCGCAGGGCTCAAGGGCATTTCAAAAACTTCAGAGGCCCCAAGGGAGTCAGAATCATCAAATATATCCATGAAATACTACGTGTTTGGTGAAATAGCTTCAGTGTTGGGAGGTGAGGTGGCCTGGGCGGCTGTGATGGGAATGGTAGCCCCAATAGTCACAGACTGTCCTTGAGTGGAAGCAGAGGTGAGGGAAGCATCAGAGGCGAGGGAAGCATCAAAGACGGGGGGAATAGAAAGTTCAGCGCGAGTAGCAATAGAGGGTGGAAGCGCAGCTAACGATGTATGCCTAGTACGACGTCGTGACGCGGAAGGCGAGTCAGGAATGACGATCTCGCTGCGTGGACGACATTGACTATGTAAACTAGAGGCCTGGTGGAACAACTCGGTCGGTGCTTCTTCATAGATCAAAATCACAAAATCCAGGTGGAAGCCATGGACTTTATTTTCTAGGTGAGAGGCGGCTAGAAGAGACAACAAGGGACCAACAACAAACTACTGATTAGTATTGATCTTAATAGCTTGTTTAAACTCACCAGAAATAGTCTTGAACCATTTATATGGTTCAAGAGGGGCTTTGGCTAGTTTGGTATAGGACTCAACTATCCTAGGGAGGATCTGTGAAGTGATGCGGTCTTTCTTGAGGTTGCCAACCATCAGGAAGTTATTCAGTAGCTGGGCAGCAGCAACATGTATGGAAGGCTCAGTGATGGCATCGAGGAGGTATCCATCATTAGTCCAATGCAGATTGTTAATTAGGTCGATGTAAGACTTTATGGCCTATTTGGCCTGCTTATGGTTGGGTGATGGTAGCAAGGGCAGCCTCAGTGACGCACACCTTATGTGTTGCTCCTTGAAAGGTGATATAAATTTGGATTTCTCTTCCTTTCACGTACTGAAGGCAAGAGTGATGAAATCCATGTTGATTCTCCCAGAAAAGGCTCTCTCATGAATACACATTGCGGTAAGCAGAGGCTCCACAAGGGTCATCCACTAAGTGACCATGCTTGTTCTAGGGAGTATCATGATGTCTGTTGCAGATGGGACATCACGATGGATAGTATAATGCAGAGACTGGGAAGTATCTGTAGAAGACATGATGATCAAAAATGAAAAGGAAGATGCGGAAAAGTATATCAGAAAGCAGTTCAGGAAGTTTGGAAGACTTTGGTCGTGGGAAAAATTTGCAAGAGCTTCGCTAGCACAAATGAGGAATGAATTAAATTCAGCCAACTTATAATTTGGAGGGTCCATTACACTGAATACTAGTTTGGCTAATCAGTTCTGAACCAAAATTTTCAGGCATGTACAGTACTGTAAAAATAGGCTATTAAAATCTCGGCGAAGATTTCTAGAGATCTGACCCTATCAGACGATGTTTTTCAAGGCTGGCGAAGGATGAACCTTCGCCCAAGAGGGTCCTTCGCCCAAGTACTGTCATAATCATTTTTTTAATATCTGAGACTATGGCCAACCTAATTTTGACATTTTAAGATCATCCAGCATGTCAGCGAAGGTTCATGATGAGGTTAAGGTGCTCGACGAAGGTTCCCAAAATGGCATATTGTTGTTCATTCGCCTAGCTCCAAAAATGGATTTTTCCTAGCCAAGAACCTTCACCCAACTGAAATTAAATAGATCTGAAGTGGATGTATAGTCTGAGAGCTCAACGAAGGTTTTTGATACCGTATAGGCCAAATCTGACCAAAACAATGATTTTTTAAGTCATTTTTCATCAAAAATACTGTTCTTTCTTTTTCTTATGTTGATGACTTTTTTGACTTTTGCTCATCAGTCTTTTCTCCATTTTTTTTCTGTCTTTTTCAAAAAACTCTAAACAATCAAATAATGAAAACAAAAAATTGAAAAACAAATAAAATTAAAAATCATTGAGATTAGGCTTGTTGAATTGGCGGAGCAGGCTGCCAAAACTTGCGTAATTGGCTGCCATTCACCGGAGTATCAAATCGTTTTCCATCCAAGTGTTCAAGAGTTACTGTGCCATAGCTCAGGATTTCCTTCACTTTATACAGGCCTTCACCGGTAAACTTCAATTTTCCCTTGACCAGCTTGATTTTGTACATCAATGCAAGATCTCCTGCTTTCATATCCTTTTTGTGCAATCGACGATCGTGCCATGCCTTGCAGCGGGCTTTCTCTGCTGCTAATGCATGAACTGCCATCAATCGGGTTTCACATAATTTGTGCAACGCTTTATGACGTAGTCATCATTTAACCGTTCTGTTGCCATTTTGTGTAAAGATGAGATTAAAAATTCAATCGGCATGACATCATCTTGACCATAAACTAGTTGAAAGGGTGTTTGATTTGTACTATTTTTGTAAGCGGTTCTGAATGCCCATAATGATGCATGCAGTTTATGTTCCCAATCAAACTGACTCGCTTCAACTATCTTTGTCATAATAGTGCAGAGAATCTTATTGGAAGATTCAGCTTGGCCATTCCCTCTAGGATAGTAAGGAGTGCCAAATCTATGTATCACAAAAAAATCTTCCAGTAAACACTTTATAGTTTGATTAACAAAGTGTGTACCCCGGTCACTGCCAATCTCAATCGGACATCCAAATCTAATTATAATATTTTCATAGAGAAATTTGGCCGTAGATTTCGCATCAGCAATTTTGACAACTTTGGCTTCAACCCACTTGGTCATATAATCAGTTGCTACGATAATGTTTCTGGCCTGAGATCCTTGTGCGGCAGGATGAATAGGACCAACATAATCCAGTTCCCATTTTTCAAATGGTGATTGTGATAAAACCGAATGCAAACATCACATGTATGAATAAAATTTTGTGTCCTTATGAAGCGTAGGCCACCAACAACCTGATTGCAAAAGTTTGCGAACAGTAATATCTGTAGAGAAGTGTCCTCCACCCATGCCATCATGTGAAAACATAATTAAATCTAGTACTTCATGCGATAAAACACATCTACGTAGAATATTGTCTGATCCACGATGATACAATTGTCCTGCAATCAATTGATAAGGTTGAGCCTTATGAATCAAACGTCTCTTCTATACTTTTGCCAAGGAGTCATTTGGTTGTCCTAGCATCAGGTACTCAACAATATCCGTTGCCCACTCATGTAGCATTTGGCAATTCATCATCCACTTCAGTATTAACTGGTGCGGATTCGATTCGCAAAACGTGATCGGCTAGATAATGTTGCATTCCCTTTTGAACCACAATTCGAAAGTCAAATTCAGTCAATAACAATAACCATCTTGCAATACGTCCAGTATTGCATGTCTTGTTTACCAAGTAAAGTAATGGTTGATGATCCGTATAAAATGCAAAGTGAGTTTCCATGAGGTAGTGACGAAATTTTCGAACAGAAAAAATCATGGCTAACACTTCACCTTCTGTTGTTGAATAATTCTTCTCCGGATCTGTAAGCTGTCTGCTTGCAAATCGTATAGGATAATCTTTCTTATAATCACCTAGTTGCGTCAAAACTGATCCAATGGCGTATTTCGAGGCATCCGTGTGAACATGAAATTCAATCATCCAATCTGGAAAACGCAGTATCGGTGCTGAAGTTAATACTTTTTTTAATTTTTCAAAGGCTTCTAACACCTCTAATGTCCAAATAAGAACAATAGTCAGTTTGTATATAGGTCGTGCTAAATCCGCAAAGAAGATAATAAAAATGCGATAGTAGTTCGCATGACCCATAAACACATAAACTCCACGAATCGTTGTTGGCGGTGGCAATTCCACAATAATCTTGATTTTAGAATAATCTGTGGCAATATCATGTCTTGATATCACATATCCAAGCACAACTCCATGGGAAACCCATATCTAGCATTTTTCTGGATTTTGCGGCATCTTTCAAATACTTTCTCCAATCGATCCAGGTGGTCTGCATCTGTTGGACTCCCAGGTCATCCAAGTAAATTTCAAGGAATTTCTGTAGATAATCTTTAAAAGCAAATTGCATTACTCTTTGCAACAAACTTGGTGCATTATAGAGTTCAAACGGCATTACTTTGTAAACATAGGTGTCCCATTTTGTTGCAAAAGCTATTTTGTGGCGATCTGCAGGTGCAATTTTAACCTGGTTGTAACCACTAAATCCATCCAGAAAACTATAAGCTTTTGCTCAAGCAAGGCGATCCAAAATGCTTTCAGTAAAAGCTAACAGAAAGTGATCCTTCCACGTCACTTTGTTCAACGCCTTGAGATTCACACAAATTCTCAATTTTTTGTTCTTCTTAGGAACGATGACAATCGGTGAGATCCATTCGGTATGCTAAATCTCATAAATGAAATCGGCGTCAAGCAATTGCTGAAGTTCTTTCTTTATCAGATCCGCAACATTAGGATTACAACGATAGAACTTTGTAACCTTTGAAACTGCATCAGGTACTAAAGGTATGGTATGTTCAATAACTGACGTCGAAATACCCTTCAGATCTTGATAAGTCCATGCAAAACAATCTTGATACTTAATAAGTAACATACGGAGTGCTTGATACTGTTTAGGATTAAGTTGTGAACCAACTTGTACAATCTTTTTCGCTTCTTCTGGTTCAGCAAGATTCATTGGCTATGTCCTAGCTGGACCATCGTAACCATCTTTTGAGTCTGGCACATGTTCTTCAGGTTCACGATGTGCTTTAGGTAACATGATAACCACATCATCCAATGTATAACGTTTCAAATGCTCGGGCATATCATGTTGGACCACATCTGCTTGTTCCTTTTCGAAAGGACTTGTCTTGGATCTTCTCTAAGTCTTCTTAGCAGGAATTGATCGTGGAGGTGATGACTTTCGAGATGATGATGTCTTGCTAAAATTATAACTTGTAGAATCATCCTCGACTTTTCCTTTGTCTTTATCCAATAAGGGCGACACATTCTTTGAATCAATCTTTTGAGGAGGATTTTCTCATTTCAGGACCATATTATAATGTTTCTTGGCTTGTTTCTTCGTCATTGATCCTATGATCCTATCTTCCTTCAATATAACCTCCTTGGGCGGTTTTATTGTTGGTTCGTTAGGAACATTACACACTCCAAATCTGGTCGGATCCATATGATTGAGAATCTGCTCATTCGTAAGTTCTGCATTGTCATCATAAGTCAAAGCATGACTCACTGGTATGAGATCATCTTCAATCAAATCTGGTATAGGTTTTGCTGATATACAGGCTACATTCAGCACATTCAGTGGAAACGTGATCGGTGTATCCAAAGATTGATCTAATAATGAAATCTCACTCAAATCTGATTGATTATCTTATTGACACATATATCCTGTTGTACAATCAATCGTTGCAAGAGCATCATTCCAGTTGATAGTATCCATTTGAGAATCGTAATGAGCTCCCAATTTTTTCTCTGGATGATCGCAAATATGATCCATTGTTAATGAATCATCATCCTCTTTTTGAACCACTGGTTTGGTAGTCCAAGTTGCAGGATCAACTTTGACTGCACGTTCACGATTTTCAAAAGTGATTTTCCCGGTACCCCAGTTATGAATTACTTGCGCAACTCGTAACCATGGACGTCCCAATAGGACTCGGTAGACATTTGGCGCTTCTGGTAAGTCCATTACTACAAAAGTAATGATGAATTGTACTCCCGCAATTCTGACAAGTATATCTTCAACCATTCCTCGTGGACGAACTGTCGTTTCATCAGCTAGCTTAATGGCAAAAGTCGCAGGCTTGATCTTGGTAAGACCCCATTTTGCACATAGCTTTGTAGAAATCCGACATGGAGTACTTTAGTAGATTCTTCAAATCCAGCACAAAAAAGTGGCTCCTAATGGACTTCTAGTTCTACTTGAGCTAACTTTTGCGCTAAGACTTATTTTGCTTTTGGCACCAACTTTAGGAACTCTCCCAATGAAATATTAATCTTACTAGATAAAATATTCATGAGCAGTTCTGTTTGCGGCATTTTCGATTCAGTCATCTTGAAGGGTTCTTTATGATGATGCAACTGATTATTCATATCTGTACATGAATTTCTTGGTGACTGCAATGGTGAAGAGTGAACTTCGGCTATTGCTTTAGCAGCTTCTAGTTCCTCTTCTTCTTGCAGATGTTTAATCCACTGTCTCATATCCTGATATCTTTGTTTTTCTGCATGAAGATTGGGATAGACTCCAGATGCTTGGTATATCGTTCAATGGTATAGAATCAGTAGGTACTGGATCCGTTATTGGTCCTTTCTGTTTCTGTGCTTCGGTGACCACCATCAAGGGTACACTTGATTAATTCTGAGCTACTGGTCTTTGCTTGATTGTTATCAAAATTTATAGGTGTTGTAGTTGGTGGTGGCTTCGGTCTTGCTGGACAGTCTTTATAGCAATGCCCATAACCACAGTCACGACAGAATGATACAAATTTTTCTTTATTTGGACATTCTAGCTTTTCCTATTTTACAATCAGATTAGATTTCAAACAAGCAAAATCACTCCCAAACTAACCCTAAATGTAGATCTAACATTATTCATGCAACAACAAGATGTCTAATACAAGCTAACCATTTATCAAACATGCTGCAAACTGAAAAATTGGCGTAGCTCCTCGGCAATGGCGCCAAAATTGTAGTGGGTTTCTTTCCTTGCCTAACCTGAATCCAAGGTCTAGTCAATCTAGCATCAAAGAGATGGAGTTAGTTGTCATGCATAGATTCGTTCCCATGAGAGCGATAGTATAGATCAGATTTCAACACGAATGGAAGATTCACATCTAACTCTAACATCCATTAACTCTACGATCCATTAACACTGAAACGAAGCGAAGCGAAGCAAAACAAAGCGAAACTTGAACAAACTTTGATATTGATTTTTGCTGAAAGCGAAGTGATCGCAAAATGAAGCGAAATGAAACACGACGAGAAAATAGTCACGAACAAAATCAGATCATGTGAAATTCAGATATGATTGTTGGTCACTACCGACTATATCATTCCTACAATCCTCTAGGATGTAGACAGACACAACTGATCTACATTATAGATTAATACAACATTCAACAAGATTGAACCAGTGTGCAGAATTGAATAAACAAGTAAATGAGATACATGAACAATAGAAAACAAAAATTCATTCGAGATCACAAAATCACTCATAATAATATGTGCATAACAACTACAATATTATCTATTGATCCTCTTCATTTCAAGCACTGTGTGACAGATCCACACAATGCATTGGCGTGAGAGAAATACAATTCTCCCATGAATAGCGTCTCGCTTACTAGCGGACTTTTTGGATCTACTGGTCCTCTTGCAAAATTGTCTCGCTCACAGGTGGACATATATTATGTATATTTTTGTCTCTGTGTTTTATACATCAAGAATGTATATTGTTCGTGAACTTTTTCGATGTCGCATCGAGTAACTTCCTTGATCAAACAAATTAAACATCTATAACTAATCATGGATTACAAGAGTGGCTAATTAGCCACGTCCTAAAGCACTTTTGTTCACCATATATGACTTTCACATAGACATTGTAGTCAGCCATTAAAGGCTGGAAGCTAAGGATGAAAAACTTTTTCTTGTACCACTACCTGGCGGACTGCTTCAATCCGTAGATGCTTTTGTGCATTTTGTAGGCATAGTCAGCAAATGACTTACATGAAAAACTTGGTGGCTGGTCCATGTAGACTTTTTCGTTCAGATTTCCATGTAGGAAAGCTACCTTTTCATCTACAATATGGATTTTCAGATCGTAGGCTGCTGCATATGCAAACAATATCCGTATAGAGGTATGCTTGACTATCGGAGAAAACATGTCAGTGTAGTCAATGCCATACTTCTGTGAAAAAACTTCTGCAACTAGCCTGGCTTTGTATCTGAATACATTGTCGTCTGGTCCATATTTGTGTCGTAAAACCACAGGTGTGAGCGGCAACGAAAGCTCAAGGATTTGAGCTTAGGCATGTAGGAACAAAAATGCAATAGTTAGCAGCAAAAATATTCAAGTAGAAGAATTCATACAGATTGCGCAAATGAACAACGCGGTAGTGAGACAAAAATTGCACTCTGATTAATGTCAATAGTGAGTACAATCGCTTGAAGTAATAACTTCAGCTTGTTGAGTGTGATAGCACTGGCTACAGATAACTCCTATTGAAAAAAGAATTCAATTAATACTTACATAGCTTGATTCAGCTAACATATATATTTACAAGTGTCTAGAGAAAAATATCTTATGCCTTAACTGCCATTTACTCCAGTTTTTGCATATGTACAAAGTTGGTAACCGCCCTTAGGATATTTGTTTCTCTAACTGTTTTAGGGTTGATAATAAATTGGTGACATTGGTCTGCCAATGTAGCAAAAACACGCAAAATCTGAAAAACCCGAAGGTGCCCTTAGACTGAAGGTATGCAAATCCTGAAGGTGCCCTTAGACTTAAGGTGTGTAAATCCCTAAGGCGCCCTTAGACTGAAGGCAACGAAGAAGACGAAAGAGGCAAAAAAGCTGAAGGTGCCTTAAATTGAAGGCAGCGAAGAAGGCGAAGGTGACTTAGACTAAAGGCATCAAAAAAGACGAAGGTGCCTTAGACTAAAGACAACGAAGAAGACAAAGGTGCCTTGGATTAAAGACAATGAAAAAACCAAAAAAGCCGAAGGTGCCTTAAAATGGTTTCCAAGGCATTCTGTCCACTTTGTCGCATTTTTTGCAAACGGGACAAAAAAGGTGAAAAAGACGAAGGTGCCCTCAAAAATGGTTTCTAAGGCATTTTGGCCACTTGGCCACTATGTCGCCTTTCTCATGAAGGTGAGAAAAAGTCTAAGGTGCCAAAAACTGGTTAAGGCAAAAAAATCTCAAAGGAAAAATGTGAAGGTCCAAAAACATGTAGTAAGCCTTAGGTTTTCAAGATGCTCATTACTTGAACGATTTGTTTTGTACTTCAGTTTTAACATATCGTTAAAATCTAAGATGATGTTCTTTTTGATAGAGCTAACATGCATTTTGAATCCTTTAATAAATTTCGATTGTTACTAAATAGTAACATATCATCTACATAAAATGTGATGATTATGAAGGGATTAGATATAGATTGAAAATAAAAATTCGAGTCTGTCGAGTTTTTAATAAAACCATTTTTGTTAAAAGATGCATTGGTCTTTTCTTGATCAACATCAGGTGTTGACATTGCCTCTAAAACAATGTTTGATTCCTGCACAAATTCTAAGTAGACCAGATCATTCGTAAATTGGGATGGAGGCTATCTTAATCGGTTCGATCTTCTGGGTTGGACTGTGATCTTCTGAGGCGATTCATTTTGTTGAGGGATTGTCTCATTGTCGGAGTTAGTGTTAGTGTCAGTGTCAGTGTCAATCTTCTGGTCAGTCCTGAGTTGTTCGGAGCTGTTGGTGTCGATTCTAGTATCTGAATTCGAAGTAGCTTTTCCCTTGTGGTCGATAAACTAATCTTCCACAAAAATGACATTTCTGCTCATGAAGGTCTTCTAAGAGTCCCAATTGAAGAGCTTGTATGTCTGATGGTCTGAGGAATGGCTGATGAAGATCGACCTTTTGCTGGTGTTGTCCAGCTTGCTACTTAGATCAGCAAGGATCTGTGAGTAGGCTATGCATCCAAATACTCAAATATTTGAGTTTCGATCATGTCCACACCTCATAAGGTGTCTTGCCATTCAGGGCCTCTAAGATGGATCAATTTTGAAGGTAGGCTGCTATAGTAACAGTTTCTACCCAGAATTTCTTTGGAAGAGAGACATGGGCCAGCATGCTCTTTGCACTTGCGATGAGTGTCTAATTCTTCCTAGGAGCTACACCATTGGACTGAGGTGAGAGCTGGCTGAATGTTGTTGTAAATGTATTTGATTGGCTTTACATAAAGCTTTGAATTTGGTGGAGATAAATACTCCCCCTACATTAGAGCGTAGAGCTTTGACCCTTCTCTGGGTCGATTTTTATGATGATGCCTTGAACTACATGAAGAACTTGAGAGTCTCAAATTTGTTCTTCTAGAAATATGTTGCAGTCCTTCAAGAGAAGTCATCAATGATAGTCAGCAAATAGACAGCTCCCCCTGTGGAAATAGTCTGCATAGGACCACAAATGTCCATGTGTACAAGATCTAATGAATCTTTAGAAGAACGAACTGAATCGAAAGTGACTGGAGTTCTAACATGCTTGCTGAAAATACAACTTTCACATGAAGAATTCGATTTGCTAATGAAGGGTTGATCTTGTACTAAATTATGTTTCGACATTTGCTGAATACAACTAGAATTTAAATGGCCTAATTTGAAATGCCAAAGCATCTCAGTTGATTCAGAAGTTGAAGTAAAAAGAGCTTGACTACTTGTAGAATAGGAGTGATTGATTTTGTACAAATTGCCATACCTTCTACTGAAAGCAATAACTTTCTTAGATTTGTCAAAAATAGTGTAGTCCTGTCTACCAAATTCGACCCTCTAACCACCCGAATCTATGATTCTACTAACTAAGAGCAGGTTTCTGGTCAGATTTGGAATGTGAAGAACAATGGACAAAAATATTACATCACCTTTCTGGAATTTGACTTTGACTGTTCCTATACCCTTGATAGTATGAGTCAAGTTGTCTCCAAGTTGCACAACTGTAGGATGGGTGTATGACTTTTAGTCATGGAACCAGTGTCGATGGTGAGTCATGTGCTGTGATGCACCTGAGTACAAATACCTGGAATCGATATCCTGTTGCTCTTTGACTTTGGTCAAGAAGGCAGCTTCATCTTCCTCCTGTTGCTGGATCGAGTGACTGGTAGAAGCAACATTTGCTTGTTGTTGGAACTGCTACTTCCTTTCGTTGTTGTATTGCAGCGTTCTGCAATCCTTGATAAAGTGACCAGTCCTCTTACAGTACTTATAGAATAGAATCTGTCTTGGCTGGAAGGATGAAGACTCTGAAGTTGATGGTGTGTTTGATATAGGTCATTGCATGTTGCTCTTGTTGTCAGGATAGTTTAACTGTGTAGACCTCTTGGATCTAAACTTCTGATTTTTTGAATACAAAGCTTGAGGATCCGATCCTGAGCCTGAGGAGGATGTTGATCTTCTGATCTCCTCTTGTAGGAGCAGCGAAATTACTCTTGATAGAGTGAGGTGCTCCTGAGTAGAAATTGCCATTACCCAATTTTTGTAGGCTTCAGGTAGACTCAATAATAGAGTCATGAGTGCATTAGAATCTTCTATGACTGAGCCAATTGTAGTCATCTGCTCCATAAGATTTTTGAACATGTTGAGGTGACTCGAAACACTATCTATGTCAGAAATTTTGAGGGTGAAAAATTTCTTTTTCAAATGAAGCTTGGAAGTAACGTCTCTAATGTCGTAGAGAGTTGCTAGGATGTCCCGTGCATTCGTAGTTGTTTGAGCAACACGTACGTGACTGATCTGAGTATTCTTGATATTGAGGCTGCATCACCTTCTGGTTTGAGCTCTGTGCCATCAACGATATCCCACAGTTCTTTGGCTAGAAGTATAACCTTCATCTTGAATTTCCAGAGATGGTAGTTATCTCCATCGAGTTTGTCAATGAGAGATGAACTAGATGATGGATCCATTATGGTTGAACGAGATTGTTGGTAGAAGAATTCATACAGATTGCGCAAATGAACAACATAGTAGTGAGACAAAAATTGCACTCTGATTAATATCAACAATGAGTACAATCGCTTGAAGTAATAACTTCAGCTCGCTGAGCATGATAACGCTAACTACAGATAACTCTGATAATTAAAAAAAAAATTCAATTAGCACTTATATAGCTTGATTCAACTAACATATATATATTTATAAGTGTCAAGAGAAAAATATCTTATGCCTTAACTGCCATTTACTCAAGTTTTTGCATATGTACAAAGTTGGTAACCGCCCGTAGGATCTTTGTTTCTCCAGCTGTTTTAGGGTTGATGATAAGTTGGCGACGTCGGTCTGCCAATGTAGCAAAAACGTGAAAAACCCGGAAAACCCGAAGGTGCCCTTAGACTGAAGGTATGCAAATCTTGAAGGTGCCCTTAGACTTAAGGTCTGTAAATCCGTAAGGCACCCTTAGATTGAAGGCAAGGAAGAAGGCGAAAGAGGCGAAAAAGCCGAAGGTGCCTTAGATTGAAGGCAGCGAAGAAGACGAAAGAGGCGAAAAAGTCGAAGGTGCCTTAGTTTGAAGGCAGTGAAGAAGGCGAAGGTGCCTTAGACTAAAGGCAGTGAAGAAGGCAAAGGTGCCTTAGACTAAAGACAGCAAAGAAGACAAAAGTGCCTTAGACTAAAGGCAGCGAAGAAGGCGAAGGTGCCTTAGACTAAAGACAGCAAAGAAGGCGAAGGTGCCTTGGATTAAAGGCAGCGAAAAAACCAAAAAAGTTGAAGGTGTCTTAAACTGGTTTCCAAGGCATTTTGGCACTTTAACGCATTTTTCGCGAAGGGGCAAAAAAGGTGAAGGTGTCTTAAAAAATGGTTTCTAAGGCATTCTGGCCACTTGGCCATTGTGTCGTCTTTTTCGTAAAGGTGCGGAAAAGGCTAAGGTGCCAAAAAATGGTTAAGACAAAACAATCTCAAAGGAAAAATGTGAAGGTCCAAAAACATGTAGTCGGCCTTCGGCTTTCAAGATGCTCATTACTTGAACGATTTGTTTTAAGACTGAGCATAAGAAATCTAACAATTTGTACTTGTAGATCCATTTACTTTTGACAATCTTCCTATTTTCTGGTACTGGGTCAAGAGTCCAAGCCTAGTTTCTTTTCATGGAGTCCATCTCGTCTTCCATGGCCTTTATCCACTTGTCCTTTTTTGGACATTCAACAGCTTCTTGGTAGGTTTGTGGTTTACCTCCGAATGCACAAATCTCCTCTGATGTAGATTCTGAATTGTCTGGTATGTACCTAATAGGCTGTCTTCTCTCCCTTGTAGATCTCCTTGGAGATGGCGTAGGATTAGCAAGTGCTTGCCGGTGCTTGACAAGTTGCAAGTAAAGGATGTGCAAGTTTTACGAATTTTTTTTGTTTCCAAATGATCCTATGTCGGGGAGAACAATTCTTTGTAATTTGGTCAAACAAAATCAAAGCCAAGTATTTTCTTGTGGTCGGGATCCTTGAACAACAAATTCCGAATTTTTGGTATCAAAAAATTCTCGCTTTAGGGTAAATATCAGAATTGTGGGTGAATTTTCAAAAAAAATTCGAGAATCGAAAAAGTCCCAAAAAAAATCTGGGTTTAGGATATCAAAAATTCCGGGCTTAAGGTATCAAAAATTCTTTACATCGAAAAATTTTGGTTATTGAAAATTTCGGATTCTGAATATCGAAAATTATGGCCTTAGAGTATCAAAAATTTCAAATACTGGGTATCGAAAATTCTGGGCTTAGGGTATCAAAATTTTTTTGAGACGACTCCGTATTCAAAAATTCTGAAAAACATTTGATACCCAAGAATTTCGCATTTAAAAGAATCTGATTCCAAAATTTTCGATTCCAAACAAATTTACTGAGCTTTAATAGGCATTTTTTGAAAACTATTTTAAACGACAGTACAACTTTAAACTTGCTTTCTTGAATTGTTTCGATGCCTAAAATTTTTGACTCCCAGAAAAACTGATTCCAAAAAAGAAAATAGCTAAAATGCAACTACACTAGTTAGTGGAAACCTATCCCCGGCAACGGCGCCACTGTAGGGTCAAAGATCTTGCGTAGTATAGCCCTCCCACCTGTCAACAAGGGTCAGTTCAGTGGATAGGCACCTAACTATGCATAGATGCTACTTTTAGTTAGTTTTCCTACTTTTCATCTGACTCTACCTCCCCTAACACTACTCACACTAACCCTACTCCCCTAACTAACTTCATCACGATTGTTGGTGAAAAGAAAGGATAGAATAGAAGAGGAAGAAGAAGGAGAGAGAGAGAGAGAGAGAGAGAGAGAGAGAGAGAGAGAGAGAGAGAGAGAGAGAGAGAGAGAGAGAGAGATGAGATGGAGGTTAGCTCAAATGCTCAATTTCATTGCTTATGAAAAAACCTTAACTAGCATAAACAAAAAGCATGGGAAATGGAAATAACAAGTAAAGCACAACAATAGCATAAGCAAGAGTGATTAGAAAATGAGGATGCTTGAGCTCTCAAAATGATAGAGTCTCCTCCTCTCTATTACGCATCCAAATAGAGTACAAATGATGCCTTTTTATAAAATGGGGAAGGCCCTTGCCCCAAACTCCTATTGGCTAATATTTACATTATCCTATCCATTCATCTTGGACCCAACTTGATCCAAGGGTCCACAAAAAGTACATTGAAATTCACAAGATTCATGTGAGCCCCAATTTGGACCCAACTCTAAAAAGTAATCTCTAAGTTTAAAAATGACTTTGGGCCTCTAGTTTTATTTTAATTCAAAGGCCCAAGTCTATTTTATTTTATTTACAACCTAAGCTTGCGTGCTCATTGGGTCATGGGCTTATGCGCGCAGGATGCCATGCCCTCGCAACACATTTTATTAGTCAATTTTATTTATTTACAATTCGTTGGGAATACCCCCAACATTCCACGACCTCTCAATTTTCTTTTTCTACCTACCATCATCTTCCATCCGAATTTCAAACTCTTAGAGCCTATGACAATTTGTCTGAGAAAGCCAGGGAAACCTTGAAGTGGCATACCGAGGCCTCATACCATCTGCATTGGTTGGTGCACCAGCTTGCACAACAAACAGATGAGCTTAGGACGGCAAGGCAGGATCCGCAGCTGAAAGATGCAGAGTTGCTGACAACTTAGGAAGAATTGCAAAGTGAAAGGGCCAAGAGACTAGAGGAGCAAAATTAGATTTCAAATCAGCTTCAGTCCCTTCAAGAAGTGCAAGACCAGTTTGAGCACCGGTTAGATCTCCTGACTCAGGAAAATAAGAGACTAACTGATGTGATGATGATGGTTAAGCAACCAATAAGGCCAGAGGATATCAACGTACCAGTTCCGTCTTTAGGAGCGGCAATAAAAATGGAGAAGTATGTCTCCTTGATTCAAAAGCACGAAGACCTGAAGAGGAACCAAAAGATCTTAGAAGAAGAAAACAGTAAGAAACTGTTAGCACTCCGGGAAAGTGTCGACAAAGTCCAAGAGGAACTTCTCATGTCAAAGCAACAAATGGACCTAATATGGAATATGTCCTGTAAACTCGACATAGACCTATCAGTGTAGAAGAAAGATGACCACAATGATGATGTCGGAGCATCTGAACAAAGCTGATCCATCAATCAACAAGGTGCTGGTCTTGGCATGACAAATCAAGGATCCACTACTGGCCTCTCCACAAACCTCTCGTAGATTCCTCCACTTACACTCAGTTGCCTCACTCATCTTCTTATTTTTTCAACCCATTTTATCTTATTATCCATCATTCTTTCCATTTACTCATTCGACCACCTCCGCATTCACTTCTGACACCATACCCACCACATCTTCTCTAAAATCTGATGACCATTTGTTAAAACAATTTATTTTGCCAACAGCTCAGTATAACCTCATAACTATGTTGAGAATCGTGCATAGCTCCAATACAACTGATGAGAATCGTGAGAAGAAAATTCACGAAATATTCGCGACTCTCTTTCAAGATTCGGATGGAGTTCAGATGCGTTCGCTGGGCACTGCCAGCTAAAACACTCCTACAATCCTCCAAAGAGTAGTCAGTTACTACTGATCTACGTTCATAAAATTAATACAGCATTCGACTTCATTTCAACCAAGGTGCGAAATTCAAAAGGAACAAGAAAACTCAGAGATATGAAAAATAAACAACATAAGCATTCAACATCCAAGGTCAGACACAACTAGAAAAATAATCTATATTGATTTTTCTCTGATTTCTTCAGGGCACTGCATGCATATCCACGTAGTGCGTTGGCGTGAGAGAAGCACGGCTCTCTCACGAGTAGTAGTCTTGCTTCACTAGTGGACAATTGGATCTTCTAGTCCTAGACAGAATTATCTTCTCGCACGCAGACGGAGCTTCTGTCAGTGTTCGTTTTGATTGCTTACTAGCATCAGACTTCTTCAGTGTCTCTTCTCTTTTTTTTAGTTACACTCTGTGTATCCTGTTCTGATATGTGTCGAGTATAATTTAGTAAGTACAGTCTCTCTATGCAAATCTAAGATTAGAGTGATTAAACATCTACAACTAACCAAAGAATTACAAGAGTGGTAGATTACCACGACCTAGGAAGTATCTACTGACATCATGCCATCAGGTCATATCTCTGTACTTCTGGGTACTTGCGTGATCTCTGGTGGTACTTCTTGGAGTGCAAGGACAGAACGAGTTTCGTTTTCACCGTTGGTTTCGCTTATCTCGTCTGCCTTTCTCTCTTGCTAGACCGCAAAGGAATCTTGTTCGTGGATCCTTCGTGTTCGCGAACCATTCATTGACTTTCGTGTTCGCGAAACTCTTCGTGTTTCATGTCTCCAGCTGTTTGAGTTCGCGAACATCTTTGTCAAGTGAAGGACTGAAAGCTAGCAAGGCTTTGTAATCAGAAACACTTTGTTTCTTCAGCTCCCTCTCAAAGCATGGTAGCTTTATGATCCCGAGACTGCTCCTTTGCCTCTTAAAGAGCCCTTTGTCTAGAGCTTTAGTGAAGATGTCAGCAACCATATCTTTTGTTCCTATGAAGGTGGTCTACATCATCTTCCTTTCTATCAGATCCCTGATCAAGTGATACTTGATCGCAATGTGCTTCGTTCTTGAATGGAACATAGGATCTTTCATTAGGTGTATCGCAGAGGTGTTGTCTATCTGCAATACCAATGGCTCATTCCTTGTTTCGCCCAATTCGTCTAGGAACTGCCTTAGCCAAATTATTTCGTTGGCCATCTTCGCTGCTGCTATATACTCTGCTTCGCAGGACGACTGGGCTACAATGGTTTGTTTCTTGCTGACCCAGAGAACTGTTGCTTCTGATGCAATGGTGCATCCTCCTGAGATGCTTTTACAGTCATCCCCGAGAGATGCCCAGCTAGCATCGCTGTAGGAGAGTATCTTGAGACCTGCACCACGACAATAACACAAGCCATAATCCCTCGTTAATTGAAAATATTGCAAAATTTGTTTTGCAATCTTCCAATGTGTCAAGCCTGGATTTGTGCAGAATTGGCTCATCCTGAGTACTGCATAAGCAATATCAGGACGTGTGTTGTCTACAAGGTACATCAGTGAACCTATCAGCCTCTTGTAGGATGTGAGCTGCATCTGTTCTCTTTCTTCCTCAGTCTTTGGACAGTCGTCATTTGTTAGCATCGTCCCTACGAGCATTGGAGTGTTCGCTCCTTTGTAGTTCAGCATCCCAAAGTCCTCTGGGATCTTCTGGGTGTATTTGGACTGGTGAAGGTATAACTTGCCTCCCTCATAGTCCCTTTCAATTTGTAAGCCTAGGTAACACCTGGCTTCTCCCAGATCCGCTATCTCGAAATGCATCGAGATGTCTATCTTTAATTCAATAATTACTACTCACTCCTACAAAGTATCAGAGTGTCGTCCACATATACAGCCACTATGATGATCTGCCCATCTGTAACTCTGACATACACATTGGAGTCAGCCAACAGAGGCTTGAATCCCAATGATTTCAGTGCCTGATCCTTCTTCTTGTACCATTGTCAGGCTGATTGCTTCAGACCGTAGATGCTTCTATGCATTCTGCATACATAGTTAGAAAGTGAATTCGAGACAAATCCTGGGGGTTGATCCATGTAGACCTCTTTGTCTAATTCGCCATGCAAGAAGGCTGTCTTCTCGTCCACAATGTGGATCCTGAGGTCATAAGCTGCTGCATATGCAAACAATAGACGTAGGGATGAATGTTTGACAACAAGAGAGAAGGTTTCAGAGTAGTCAATATCGTATCTCTGAGAGAAACCCTTCGCTACCAGTCTTGCCTTGTATTTTGTCACAATCTCGTTTGGTCCATTTTTGAGTTTGAAAACCCATTTGCATTTGACAGTCTTGCACTTATGAGGTAATGGCTCCAACGTCCATACCTGGTTCTTCCACATGGACTCCATCTCTTCGTTCATGGCTTGGATCCATTTGTCTTTTTCTGGACCTTCAATCGCCTCCTTGAATGTCTGTGGTTCGCCACTGAACCCACATAATTCTTCTAATGTGGAGGCTGAGCTGCCTGGCACAAATCTTGATGGCACTCTTCATAGTCTTGTTGACCTTCTAGGAGATCCTCCCGAAACAGCTATGCCTTTGCCCTTGTCCGCTCTACTCGGTCTGGAACCATCTTGGTTTACAAGAACTGCGACAACAGGTTGTCTCTCGAATATTTCTTTGTCTGATTCGTCGTTCGAATGGGAGACGACTCGAACATCTTTGTTTTCGTGTTCGTCCTCTGCTCTCTCTGACGTTGGCGGTAGGTCATAGTACTGTCTTTCCAGAACTTCTTAGCTAATAGGGTCTTCGTTGGCCATTGTCCTGCTCTCGTCGAATTTGACATCCCTCACTATTTTCACAGTGTTCGTGTCTGGCATGTAGATTTTGTAGTATGACGAATTATTGTCATAACCTACTAGAAATCCTTGCTCGGCTTTCTCATCAAGCTTCTTGCGAAGCTTATCAGGAATATGTGCATATGCTGCACAGCCAAATATTTTGACGTGAGACAGGTTGGGTTTCCTACCCCACCATAGCTCATGTGGTGTCATGTGAGGAACACCAGATTTACCTATCCTATCCTGGATGTATGCAGCTGTAGCTACTACTTCAGCCCACAGTGCCCTTGGAGCCTTGGAGTATGCCATCCTGCATCTAGCTACTGCCATCAGGGTCCTGTTCTTTCGTTCAAAAACACCATTGTGCTACGGTGTGTAGGCTGCAGTTCTTCTGTGAATGATGCCACGATCATTGCAGAAGTCAGTGAAGCAATTCGAGATATATTTGCCACCTCGATCTGTTTTGATCTGCTTCACCTTGCTGTATGTGCATCTCTCAGCCCAATTCACATATTCTGTGAATTTATTGAGTGTTTAAGATTTATTTTGAATAAAATACACTCTGACAAACTTGCTATAATCATCAATGAAGGTTATATAATATTTTGAACCTCCTATTGAGATTACGTTGAATGGACCACAGATGTCAGAGTGCACCAGCTCCAGAATCTTTGTCGTTCTGTAGGAGTCTTTGACGAATGCTGTGCATGATATCTTGTCTTTCAAACATGCATCACAGGTGGTCGAATTGGTTGCATTCGAGATGTTGACCCCTGTTATTGCTCCATGATGACTTACTTGGTAGAGTGCCATTGAGCTCATGTGGCAGAGTCTTCTATGCCACAGAGTGTCTGGTGAGTCGTCATGGGTCTGATGCATTTGATCTTCAGGTAGGCGCACCTTTAGATGATATGAGTTGCCCTTCCTTTTGCCTTGAGTAATGAGAGTGCTGGTGCTGGCATCAATCACGTTGCATGCTTCGTTAGAAAATGTCACACACATCCCTGCATCTGCTATTCCAAGTCTTGTTGCAGGCACGAACAGAACATCTTCGAGTCGTCTATCTCTGTCGTTGGTGTTGAGCCAAAGTGAACCAATACCGTTCACTTGATGTCTGGATCCATCTCCAAGAACTATGAATCTTGAGGAATATGCACTTCTGAAATCAGACATGATTCGTCTTGATGTCACAAAGTGCGAGGTTGCTCCTGAATCCAAGATCACCTCGTGTGTGAAAAACGTTGATGTTGCACACACATCTTCACAGATGTAGGCAGGCGAACAATTTTTGTTTGTTCTTTCTTCGCCCATCTTCGAGCTCTCGGGCTCCTTGACATAGGAAGAACTATTATTGTTCTCTTGTCTGTTCTGTGCTGATTAGTTTCTTGTTCTGGCGGCAATCCATGGCTGCATGACCCTTCTTATGGCAATGGATACACTCAATCTTGGGATTGAGCCAGCAGGTATCTACTGTATGTCCGTCTCTTCTGCATCTCGTGCAGGTCTTCTTGTCGGTATCTTGTCGTTTCGACCTCCCTTTGGTCTTCCAGTTGCTTTTGCTAGTCCCCTCTGCTTGCTGGTCATGATCCTGTCTCTGATTCGACTCCCTCTTAGGCTTGAACTGTTTCTTTGATTTTTTTCTGTTGTCGTAGAGTGCCTGGTCAGAACCATCTTTGTGATCAAGATGCTCTCTGGCCTCGACTTCCTCTCGAATCTCAACAATTGCCTTTTTGAGGTTCATGGTAGGATCTTTCGCGAGCATGGTTCGTGTCGTCTGGAAAAATCTAGGTAAGGCTCCCAATAGATATGTGAGCTGCTTCTCAGCTGATACTGCATTCTCTGCTCCTGAGTTGTGTAGTGATAGAAACAGATCCTTCATCTTTCTCACGAAAGAGGTGAGGTCTTTTCCATCCTATTGCAGATTCGTCAACTGATCTTCCAGCATCATAATCTGACTTCTTGATTTCGTCTGAAATCTTGTGAGCAGTGCATCCCACATCTCCTTAGCTTTGGAAAGTGTAGCCAGGTCAAGTGTAAGGCTATTTTTGATGGAAGATGATAGCAAGGCTACTACCTTGTCGTTTTTCTCCCTCCATTTTAGCTCCTTGCTTGTTGTCGTAGGCATTTCTTCTGTGCCATCCACCCAAGGGAAGAGTCTTTCGCCCTTGAGTATCAAAGATGTCTTAACTTTCTAGGCTAGAAAGTTAGATCCTGAAGAATTAAGTATAGTGCAGATCTTGTTCTGCATGTTGCTTATTGAAGCCATTGCTTCTTGAAGTCTATTTTTCTTGTCGTTTGGTTGATTTTCTGAATGCTTGGCCTCATGGATCTGCTTGTTTCTCAGCTATGTTAGAATATGACAGTGTGGCTCTGATACCACTGTTGAGAATCGTGCATTGCTCCGATACGACTGATGAGAATCGTCAGAAGAAAATTCACGAAACATTCGCGACACTCTTTTGAGATTCGAATGGAGTTCAGATGCATTTGCCAGCTAAAACACTCCTACAATCTTTCAGAGAGTAGTCATTTACTACTTATCTACGTTCATAAACTTAATACAGCATTCGACTTCATTTCAACCAAGGTGTGGAATTCAAAGGGAACAAGAAAACTCAGACATATGAAAAATAAACAGCATAAGCATTCGACATCCAAGATCAGACACAACCAGAAAAATAATCTATATTGGCTTTTCTCTGATTTCTTCAAGGCACTACATGCGAATCCACGCAATGCGTTGGCGTGAGGGAAGCACGACTCTCTCACGAGTAGTAGTCTCGCTTCACTAGCAGACAATTGGATCTTATGGTCCTAGGCAGAATTATCTTCTCGCACGCAGGCGGAGCTTCTGTCCGTGTTCGTCTTGATTGCTTACTAGCCTCAGACTTCTTCAATGTCTCTTCTCTTTTTTTTAGTTACACTCTATGTATCATGTTCTGATATGTGTCGAGTATAATTCAGTAAGTACGGTCTCTCTGTGCAAATCTAAGATTAGAGTGATTAAGCATCTACAACTAACCAGGGAATTACGAGAGTGGCAGATTAGCCACGACCTAGGGAGTATCTGCTGACGTCATGCCATCAGATCTGATTTATGTACTTTTGGATACTTGCGTGATCTTTGTTGGTACTCTTTGGAGCGTGAGGGCAAAACGAGTTTCGCGACATTTTGCGTGTTGCGTCGTTGGTTTCGTTTCCATCGTTGGTTCCGTTTACATTGTTGGTTTCGTTTACATCGTTGGTTTTGTTTTGCTCGTCTGCCTTTCTCTCGTACTGGACTGCAAAAGATTCTCATGTCAGACCGCAAAAGATTCTCATTCGTAAATCTTTCATGATTGAACCATTCGTGATCGTCTCCTTTGACTTTCGCGTTCGCAAAACTTTTTGTGTTTCGTGTCTCCTGACTTTCGTGTTCGCGAACATCTTCGTCAGGCCGAGGGCTGAAAGCTAGCAAGGCTTTGTAAAAGAAAATGTTTTGTTTCTTCAGAGGCACACTAGACTTCTCTCAATTCCAGATCGAAATGAGTCGTTGACATATTCAGCTGATTTTGAAATGCGAGAAGTATCAACTCTCCTTGAGTGATTGTCGGAGGTTTCAGAGGATAGTGGCATTCTTCCTACCATGGGTGCCCATGAATTTGTTCATTATGAGGCCGAATTTGATATGAACACTCCTATTGTGCTTGATTTTAGGAGTTAGTGCTTCCTCCAATTGACTCAACAGATGCAACTGAGGATGTTGCCATAGAATCCATGCCCCCGGTGCCATTTTCTGCAGTCAAAGAAGCTTTGAGTAACTTCGCTTGATAATGAGATAATGGGTATGCAAATTCAGAGCAGTAGGCAAACATCAATTTCAACTTAATTTTAAACTATGTAATTGCATGAATCAACCAATTTTTGTGAGACTTTTATAAGCGTCCAATTTATTGTGGACCCACCACATCTTTAGGGACATCATCACAAATCATCAATCATGTAATAAGTGATGATGATTCTTTTAGGATTGAAGAGGATTCACAAACTAAAATGGCTACCCTCTATAAATGTTAACCCTCGAGAGTAATAAAAAGTCAACTAATTTAGAGGGTTAAAACTATGACAGATAAATAGGGTGGGAAATTTTTTTTTTTTGACATATTTCAAGGGAACATATATGTAAGAAATTAGATAAAGAATGCGAACATTTATGGAGGGAATCAAACAAAAATGTGACTCCAGCGTGGTACAAACAGTACTCTTTTGCAAACTTTGAAAGATTTTTCTTGTTAGAGTCAATACTCTAGAAGTAGGCTTGGACTCTTGTAGTTTTTTTTGCAATTCATGTGAAAGTTGCCTTAAATGGCAAAATTTTTTACTTTTGAAAATTATAAGAGCAAAGAATACATTACAAATTTGTAGTGTACTTTTGCTATTTTTAGAAAGTTTAAGAATCACCTTACGTTTTTGTAAGGTACACTTTCTATTTTTTTTAAGTCGCACAAATCCAACTTGCTATATTCAACTTTCTAAAAAAAAAAATTTAAAAAAAAACCTGCAGGTGTTTTACGTAGGGGAAGAAGGCCCATGGGTGGGGGCCTTCCCCCTTAGTTTAATATTTTGAACTTGTAAAAAAAGGATACATAATAGAGATATAAAAAATACATAATAGAGCGCTTAAATGGTAACAATTAGCAAGTCCATAAGAGTTAAAAGAGATACACATGTTTAACAGTTAAAAGGGGTAGCAATTAATGAGCGTATAACACTTAAATGGAGTCACTTTTAAATGGTGTCAAAATGGGAGCCTAATGCATACTACATTATAAGAATGTTTATAGAATGCACTCAGGCCACTAACACTAGAAGGGCCATCAACTTCACTACAGACCTCATGTCAGAATTGCCTGAAGGGCAGACCTGAACGTCAAATTTCAACAGCTGTTAAGCTATAGTAATAGGTGAGCTATGTCATGGAATAAGGACTGACCTGATGACATCAAGATGTAAGTAAGCTACACATGAATGTGTGTAAGAAATAAATCTAGACGAAGAAAGAAATATTGAATCCTTTTTTTTTCTCGAAAGCTAACCGTAGATTATAGACCAATATTGAACCTTTTAGATAATCAAGATTGCAGTCGAACTCCTGACGTACGTTTATCACCATTATACACTTAGATAACCATGACCTTAGCAGAAGATATATATTACATAGAAAGTATATGAGCTTATCCTTAGTGTTTGCTGAATGATCTAGCTGAAACTGAAAAACAGTACACGCAAGAACGTACTTAAGCGTACTGGAGTAAATTGACATATGTATGGAAAAAAAGAAAAGTAGATGTTAAACCATTGACCTGATACAAGCCCAAAAACGTTCAATTCACACTCTTATAGCATGCAAATAGGTACTAGACTGCTCGCAAAAACAAGCCCCTCAAAGATCTGCATTCTTAATCTCAAGATTCTCAACTGGGTACATCGAAAATGCTATGATCTCTACATAAATACATTAGTTTTCTTAAGCATCAAGGTTAACATTGATAGTAGGTAATTGATTTCTCCTTGCTTGCATTTCTTACGTTAGCAACTGATATTGATACATAATAAAAAGTTAGCAATCGAGATAGGTGACCTGGTTGCATAAAATTGATGTGCACTGCTCTAGTAAAACTGTCTCTAGACAAAATTTTAGTTCTTTGGATCGATCCTACCAGGATGAGTAAATCCCGTTGTTGCCACTGCTCTCTTTAGACGAGACCAAGATCAAATTACCGTAATAAGCTCACAAGGCTATTACAACGAGGTTCTCAATCAAAGTCACAATACAAAATATTGTACAAAAAGTAAGCCGGTTCTTATATCTAAAGTAGGATTAGCTCATCTCCTATCTTGGAAATATATATCCTAACCGACTGAAAACATGAAAATAGTAAGCGGAGCTGCGGAGGTCACTAGTGATCATTGACTTCTCCATGATATGTCACAACTTAGAATCATTTTTCTAACTGAAGCATCAGAAGCTAGAAGTCTCTACCTTCTTGTACCAATTAGTTCCTCGGCCAGCAAGCTACCCTTGGCGGAATCAGGATCTCCAAAGGTTAGTCAGTCGAGAGAATTGCAACAACTGCCAGACATCACCTGCTCATTCAAAGCTTCTATACATCACCTGCTTATGCAAAACATATGACTTAAGTATACGAGCAGTCCTCTCGGTCAAGTGATGATGATTTGATTCCAGCAGGTGATGCATTCGTTGGCCATCATTCACATTCCATAGAGCACCATGCATGCGAATTTCTTTTATTTATGCAAGGACTCCAACAGCTCAAGATGCTTGAGTTAAACTAAACCTTATCAAGAACTGTCATAGAAGTGCAAAAGCTGACATATAGCAACTTAGAGCATATATCCGTAGCCTACAGAACGAGGTCACCCCTTACAACGTATGAAAGAGAATCTAACTAACTGTAATTAGATTTTCGAATGCATGCAATACAGAGAAGTTCCTGTCATATTTAATCCCATCATTGACAATTCTTCTGGCTTCTCTGCATAACTGAGGCCTAATATACGCTTTTTCGGCCTTGTCTTTCTTAGAACAAATTACTTATCGTATTCTTGTGCTATCAATCGAAAGAGTCAATTACTCCAGTGCGAGGCAGGTTAGCATCTGACTCATCTATTTGAATCCGAGTCCAGACTAAGTACCAATTTAGGGGCCAAATAAGGAGATCATGCAGTAAGATAAGCCAGGATACTGGCATATAAGCAATACCTAAAGGTGGATCAACGTTTTTTATTCGAGTTATAAACTCACTGTCATCTTAGATTCTTTTTTAATATTGAAATTTAAGTCTGCGTCTCTCTTGCCATGAATCTTGAAAGAACATAATACTGTTATATTTGTGATTTCATCAGATTTTGGGGATATAGAGATGAGAAGCAAAATGTCTGGTAGATTCGTTTTACAACGCCGGAATCATAGATTCTTTTAGACTTTGTCCCTTGTAAATTACACTTTAGCCGGC
Organism: Diphasiastrum complanatum; assembly: GCA_029204225.1. Lineage (NCBI taxonomy): Eukaryota > Viridiplantae > Streptophyta > Lycopodiopsida > Lycopodiales > Lycopodiaceae > Diphasiastrum > Diphasiastrum complanatum. Next base: position 14,729,730 of record CM055096.1, read on the forward strand.
CATGTTGTCCTATCGGTTCGAGACAATAACAAGCGAGCCCAATCTACCAAGTTTTACTGTTATTGTACCGTTATCCAAAATAAGACATCAGCTATAATCTCACCTTCTAAGTATGAAATCTTCCAAAAAATTTCAAGGATATCCATTGTGCACTCAAATCACATTACAATTCAATTATCTGCCCCGTGTTTCCAGTTGGATTGCTCAAAGCATCTGGATTCTGCTCCTCGGACCCACATTATTACCTCACCCACTTTGAAAGCTTCAAAGGCCTGAAGATTTTGTGTGGACACTGGAAAGATGGCCAACATTTACTATTACACTTCAGCAAGTGTGGAACGTAGGACGATAAAGAATCCTTGGACGATTTTAGAGCAGCTTTTAACTCTCAGCTGAGCAGGAATATTGCTCAGTAAGAATTAAGATAAAACTACGATGTTGTGTGATAGCAGTTGGAGAGTTCTAAAGTGCATAATGCGTATCACAGATGCATTGTCAATTTTGTGTACTCTGTACCTACCACAAGTCGTCTCCTCCTAAAAGCAGGAGATTTGTCTAGTCTTCTGCAACGATTCTTGCAACGCTTATTATTTTACTCTACACTGCAATGTCAGGCACATGCATCTAGATTCTAAATGGAAAAAGTATTTCGAGCCATGAATACAGAAGACCTACCAAATCAGTCTCAGCTGTGGCATGCGTCACGCTTAAATCAGCAAAGGGAGAGAGAGAGAGAGAGAGAGAGAGAGAGAGAGAGAGAGAGAGAGAGAGAGAGAGAGAGAGGCAAGCTTCCGCCTAGTGGGAGAGTGAAATGATCACCATTCTATGAATAAACAATCAAGATCGATCAGGACTTCTTGGTTTACAATTGTTCGTAAAAGAGTCCTTTCTTACATTCAGACCACCGAGTATATCAATCAAAATGGCTCGCCTCCCAGAAGCCCTGCAGGACCAGAAGCCCCATACATTCCCGTTGGATCAATCATAGTCGAACTTGAAACTGGCAAGCTTCTTCCTCCTAATTGAAGCTCTGCCACATGACTTGTAGTCCTAGCTCCTTGCTCTAATCCTTGATCATACAGGACGCCTTTAAAAATATGTCCACCAATATTAACAGTTGCCTGATATGCGATTTCATCCTCACCATCTTCGATACCAGTTACCCTGACACATTTGAAAACTGTTTGTGCTCTCACTTCTGTAGGTAAAGTTGTCTTAAAACCACCTGAAAAGACAAGTACTTTAGCTTTTCTCTCTCTCTCTCTCTCTCTCTCTCTCTCTCTCTTTTTCTCTCTCTCTCGATCATATACTTGCAACAGCACACTTGTTGCCTAAGGGCACAATCTGATAAGCTTGCATTCTAGAATAACGAATGCAGACTAATTAATTGCTCTACATTTACTACTATTCTGAGTCTTCCAGAATCCATATAAGATGACAATGGACACACACAGATAAATTACTCCTATACCATTTTCCAGTCTTAGCTATAAATAAGTTGATGATTGGTAGTTCATCGATTTCTGAAAGAGTTTGGGAGGAGATTGCCAATCTTATCACTGTAGCAAGAGAACATCCAATTTCACAGGTTTCAGTCTAAGTTTGAAAATGGAAAAGCTATAATCACACATTAAAAAAATGCACTACGTCGCTTGAACCGTCCACCAAGCTGTTCCTAAAACAAGCGGCTGTGTTCTGAAACCTGAAGTCCAGGCCACTAGTCCAATATAACACTCTTCTGAGAGCCTTATAAACCTTCTAGCAACCAGTTATTGAATAAGATGTGCCACCACCTTGTCGCTGATTCAAAATGCTTGGCTTCAATCTCAATTTCCTCTTGGCGCGGAGATTCATCTTCATCCTCGTTGTTTTACCGATTATTATGAACTAGGCTGAGGTTTCTATCTTAAGTTGCTCAGAATTTTTTTGTGTAGCTTATTTGCTAGCTACTTTTTCCTTCTATTCTATAGATATTCAAGGTTGGAATTTTGAAGAGAACCCTGACCTTGTTGGAGACGAACGTCCAAGCTGGCTGTGGAATTTCCAGTTGATGTAGGTGTTGTAGACGTTGGCCCTGTAGCAAAAGGTACTAATGCAAGAGAGCGCAATCTCTTTGACTTGGGTCGAGGCTGACCTGCTGCTATGGCCGATGCCTCGGCGACTTGTCTCTCCCTCCTCTTTGCCGCTGGCACCCAGGTGCTCTTGATGTGCGTAGGGCAGTCGAAGTTCCTGCTCTTACAGCAAGTTCGACAACGCTGATAAACGCAATCCTTCTTTGCGTGATTGCCACATTCTTTGCAAGTAGAACTGCCTGGCTGCTGCACTCCCTGCTTGTGTGCTTCAAAGTGCTGTAGCTGTAGTTCTGTCTCGCTGCTCGATCTCAGCTGTTGGCCTTCTGGCAAACGTTCCGCAAGAGGGATGACATCCATATTTCTCATCTGAGACAGCATTCCCTTTCCTTTTCCTGCAACCATGTCTTCTTCTCTCGCTTCTCTCATTCGTGAGGTCGCTGCTGCAGCTGCTGTGATCGCTGGCCATATTCCTGACTCCGCCGCCTTCCCTTCCTCATCCACTCCACGAATTCCACCTCTCAGTGATGCAATTCCACTTGCAGCTAAAGCTCCAGTGCTTCTGATCCCCAGTTCATCTCTTCCTCCAGCATGAAATCTTGCTTCAGGTCCTACATGATACGCCACAAAACTTCCTCCAACACGTCCTTCCCCACCAGCAACTATGCTCCTATCTTCTTCCCTAGTTCTGCTTGAACTCCCTCTGTAAACTTCCACAAGCGGTTCTCCTCTCCCTGAGATCTCCCTGAACACCTCTCTTTGCCCGCCTAGTACTTCACCCCCGATTCCTCCAAAGCCTGATCCTGATCCTAATCCAGCTCCAACCCCCTGTCTGACTTCAGCCTCTATCCCGATCCCCCTTGGACCACGATTATCACCAGGGTTGTCGCTCATATATATGTAACCCACAGAACGATTCCAATTCTCAGCACTTCCTGATGCTGCCTGGAATTCATCATCCTCCGAACTCCTTGCTGTTTCACAAGTAGATCTTAAAACATAGTTGTGATGATCAAAAGCTCGTTGCTCGTCACCATGAGACGATGATGCCCAGAATGGCCCAGCTTCTTCCCTTCCAGAATGATCATCACCTGTGGACCCGCCCGCTCTTACCACAGCCGGCGCCACAGCTGCTTTCCTCAAAAGCTAATACGACTACGATTGCTTATTTTTTCACGACCTCCTTCCGTTGTCGTCTCTGTCTGCGACTATAACCAAGCTGAGGAAGGATCGATACCTCTTTCCGTTTTCGTCTCTGTCTATGATTATACACCAGACTGAAGTAACAATCGATCTGCTCGATCTATGAGAAAGGATGCGTGTTACATCTAGAATAGAGTGAGAACAACCCTTATATTTATAAAAGGAAGTCTCATGAGAGCAGTACGATTAAAGCTACTCCTCAAGGACAGTATGATTTCAAGACTGCAGTTACATCGGATCTTACGTGCACTGACTCACGAAAGGAATATTGCACATGACGTCGCATCAGGCAGTCAGTCAGATAATGTGCATACAAGCCGATCAGTTCAAAGAGAATCAAGATCAGATTCAGTCCATCTCTAAACCTGCAACAGGCTCGAAGGGTTTTTACCTGTTCAAACTAAATTCTAGCAAAGCAAGGAGAGATAATGTTGAAGAGCAGATGTGCAGAAGCTGAGGGCACAATATCACGTCCCAGAAACAAAGGTAGAGCAGGGATTCTCATAAGAATTACACTATACAGGTACTGCTGCTGCCTACAACCGCCATCACGAGAGAGAGAGAGAGAGAGAGAGAGAGAGAGAGAGAGAGAGATCCTTTGCGTGTAGCTTGGATAGAGAAAATAGGTTCGGTGCCGGTTTGGTAAGTGAATCGAGGTTTGGAAGCCAGGCTCGGCATACAGCCTCGGTTCTCAATATGCCATTTTTTTTTTCTTTCGGACGGGAAGGGTTGTCTTTTCATGCATTCCCTTGCTTAATGCCCCAAGAGTGAGCTTTTTTTTAAGATTATTATTTTTGGACCTTCCTTAACGAGTATTTTTTTTGGAGGTTTGTAGAGAATTGAACCTTCCTTACCCAGTACTTTTTTTGGAGGTTTGTAGAAATTCGTTTTTGTGTTGAACAGTCAACGACTATCTGCCACATACATGTGGACCTTCCCTCGCCTGCCAAATAGTCAATGAGCTATGTGGCACCCGATCATTGGCTCTCCACATCAAAGTTTTGCCTCTTGAAAATTTTGTTGCAAAGTTCAGTGCTAGATGTCAATCTCTCACTCGATGTGCACATCGAGAGTTTTCGTAGAATGTTTTACTCTTTGCCAAAGCACATGTAAATTATGTTATTCAAGGTGGCTCTATATTACAAAGGAAAAAGTAGCACTTGTTGATAAGAACAAAGAGAGAACTTCAGCCTTTCATGGTCATGTGAATTATGTGTGTGGGGAGGCTCTCGTTCATGACCCCTTTTGTACGTGTGTGGGTAATCTTTTCCCCAAGAATGGGAGACCAAGGGCAAAGGCTTGGACCATGGACTTGAGTCTTTTGCTATGTATATGCTTCTTGGTTTCAAGGGAAGGCTCGAACTTGAGACCAAAGAAACTTTGGATGTCAAGCTAACCAATTGAGCCAACTCCCTTAATCTTTTGCTATGTATATGGGGGAAGGGGAAGGCCTAAGGGCCTTCTCTTATGTAATGCCAAGGTGAGGCTTTTTTCTTCTTGAATGCTACTTCTAGGCTTTGCCTTACAAGTATGGAGTGATCACACAAGACTTTGTAATGCATTTTGTTTTTTATTTAGAAAAAATATTTTTGTCTTTACATTCGTTAAAATATTGATTTTTTTCTCATGCATAAAAGTTATGATAAAAAATAGTTTGGACTTCTTTATGAAGAGCTCTAGAGAGAGAGAGAGAGAGAGAGAGAGAGAGAGAGAGAGAGAGATGTGTCCTCTCATGGTGGCATTAAACCTATGATAGAGGCCAAAAAAATCGGTTGTGGATATTCCATATGTATGCTATTTCACGCGTCAACACACAAAGCATTTATGTAGTATTTCACTTGTTGCTTAATCAAATTGTTCTTTATACACATCAAATTGCATCACGTGTCAAATGTTTGTTGTTTGCTTTATGAAAAGTTTTTTGGATCTAGAAACATCATAGTTTCTTGATATTGTTGCTTGCACTTAAATCTTCATCATTTGGGCATTGCTTTGACACTGATTGAAAAAGTAGATCTTGACCCAGCAAGCATAATCAAACAAGCTTTAAGAGATTTCCTAGAATTTCATGGTTGATCTTTTCCTTCACAATTTAGAGTCCAAACTTGCAAGTTCCGTACATGACCTCCAAACAATGCCAACACTTGAGTGTGGCACTACCTAGATTTGTAGATGTTTCCTAGTTTTCCATGCCTATAAATGATTGGGAGCCCTAGATCATCTTCCTATTGGGGTGTTTGTGTGTGTGTGTGTGTCTGTGAAGAAGCACCATCTGGAAAAATCAATTCTTGATGCTTTTTAAAGAAGAAACTGTAACTTACTATCACAAGTAAAGTCAATTATTGTAAGCTACATAAATAGACATTTTGTACACTTCAAAAGTATGGAATGAGTTCTTAACCTGGATAGACATGCTTCAATTGTATGTGGTGGAGGAGCCATAGGTCAAATTTGGTGCCTTTTAGCCATGGTCATCGTAGTGCCTTTATGTGTGATGGAGAGATGTACCATACATGGAAAAAAGGTACACAAACATAATTTGAATTTTAATATTTATAGCACCTACAAGATCCTCTTCAATTTCTCATCTCTCTATATGCCTTCTAGAATTAAAGAATATTTAAACACCATGTCTGTTTATCCCATAGTAAGCCATTTACTCTCAGTTATTGCTTTAGCCCAAAATGTTACTAGCTCCTTGTGAATGTCATGTTTTTTTATATATTTGCATGCTTTTACAGTTTTGGGGATAGGTAGCACTTTTTGCTGATCGTACAAGGAATGAAAGTACAACACTCTAAAACTAATAGAAGATGTGTTAAACTTTATGCAAATACCAAGTTACATGCGTGCCAATGGGTATTATCAAAATTATGGAAATTGCAACTTAGGACAATATTGGAGACCAAGTAGAAAGCTATTACTTGTGGTATTTTGGATCTCACACATGTGAAAACCAGCCTATAGTTTACACAAGTTTATTTCTATTGGCCTCATTTTGACCATTGGTATTGGCAATGAAAGTCTAGAATTAGAGATGTGATTCTCACATTAGGTTAGGGTTTCAAAAGGAAATTTGCCTTTCATACCATGTGTCGTGTCATGTGCGAGTGCGGGCGTGACACACACACACACACACACACACTTATGAAGTCTATTTGTTATGAGCTCAATCATGAGTCGATACATGACAAAAAGGTGCTTTGTCGCTTGCTTCCTTTGGCCAATTTTCATTAAAACATGGCAATCTCATTGGTGGTTGCCTTTTTATCATTTTCATTTATGATTTCTTCTTGATTCATCTTCATATAAAATGGAGCTTAGATAAAGGGTTTTGGCCCTATCAATTCCATAAGAATTGTGATATTATTGTGCAAGCCATTCAACAATCCATCGGAGTAAATCTTTTTTTGATGTATGTCATGTGAAAAATTGTCAACTAGTTTGTTGGTTATTTGGCATTTTTAGAGGCCAAAATAAAATCTCAACTTAGAGATAGGTTCATATTTTTCAATAAAGGCCTAAATAGTGTTTGTACTATTTTTGGCAAGTAAATAAGTGGATGAGGTCGGATTTGGACTCATTCTAATTGGCTGATTTGGGTACATTGCATCTAGACTAGAATTTCTAGGTTTTTGATCAAGTATCTAGAAGTTTTCAAATTAGGTCAAGTTTGGGGCAAGTGGCCAAATGAAATTTTGGAAGCTATAAATAGTTGTACCTGCGTGGAGATTGTGTATGATTGTGGATCATTCTATTAGATGAGATCTATCTAGATTCTAGCTTTTGCATGTATATTTTACTTGAATCTTCAATATTTTGCATTTTTTAAGAAACCCTAAATTTGATAGGATCTCGATTTTAAGTTGCTGAATTTTTTCAAGAGTGTGTTTCAATTTAGGTATAAACAAAAGTTCATCATATTATGTTTAGATCTACTGTGATCAAGAAATCAAGATTCTATGTGCTAGGATTTGCTAGAAAGAGAAAAAGGAGAGGCTAGATTGTTTCCATATCTTTGTGATTTCTTCTTGAGTTTCATTTATTGATTTTCAAGGGAGTGATTAGTGTGTTGGAGTAGATTCAAAGAGAATATCAAATCATTGCAACATGGCAACCTCAAGCAGCTTCATGTTGGAAGGCAATGATAGGCTTACCTCAACAAATTATTCTACTTGGAAGGTGAGGATAAAATCTTTGCTTGAGATGAATGATTTGATGGATATTGTTGTAGGTGTGGAGGAGAGACCTTTAGCACCACAAGATCAACTGAGGTATGACAAGAGGAAAAAGAAAGCTTTACATGTGATCAAGATGAATGTGACTAATGAACTTCTCAAGGAAGTTGGTAAGTGCACAGCATCAAGTGAGGCTTGGGAATCTTTGAAGAAGGTTTATGAGTCCAAGTCTACATCAAGGGTCCTAACCCTAAGGCGGCAAATTTTTGAAAGTCTTCAAAAGAAGGATGAAAGTGCTCATGCTTTTTTTTAAGGGTTAAAGCTTTGAGTGACGAACTAGCATGCATTAGTGAAAGCATTAAGGATGTGGAGCTTGTTCAAGTTGTTGTTAATGGCTTGTTGGATTATCATGCTAATTTAGTGCAAAGCTTTGCTATTCAAACGACATTGCCAAGTATGGAGGATTTGCAAGAGATTTTGGTGAATGCGGAGTTTAGGCTTCTATCAAGAGGAGGTGCAACTTCTACACCTCAAGTTGGAGAGGAGGAAGCTATGTTCATCAAAGGCAAGCTCAAGGGAAAAGGCAAAAGCAAGTGGTCAAAGGTTCAAGATCAATGTGAGCCTTCTACTTTTTTTGGCAAGAATAAAAATAGATCCAAGTTAAAATGTTTTTATTGTCAAAGGGCATCTTGAAAGTGATTACTTCAAGAACAAGAGAGATCAAGAAGAGAAGCAAGGCAATTTCACTTTTGATGAGGATGGTGTTGGTGATCAAAACTCAAATGATGATGCTTTTTTGATGTCTTCTTGTTTGCTAACCAATTATGGAGATATTGAGCTGCCACAATAAGCATGTATCCACATTTAGGATACCCTTGTATGTTTTTGCCTTAAGGCCTACACCTTCCTTGAGTAATGGTGACATCATACCAAGAGCTCCTGTTAGAAATTTTGCAAGTTTAGTAAAGCAACAGTTATGTGCATTGGTAATGCATCTAAAAGATTCCTTGTGGGCTTTGTACGTACATAGTAGATATGACAAAGAGTCGTTCCCCAAGAAGATGTTGGGTAAAAACCCAGTTAGCTTTTCCATGAAATATGTGATAGTTTTTGTAATTGAGGTTTTTTTATTATTAGGAAAGGGGCTGAAGTCAGGATTGTTAAGTCTATCTAGGGCAAGCTTCCGTACAAGGAATTTACATATGAACTGGGATTGTGTCATGCCTTGTCAATGCCATTGATGTAGAGCAAATTTGTGAGCCATTGTCTTTCATTTTTAGCAGTTTGTATTTTTGCAGTTGTGTCCTTATTGCCATATAGCCAGGTTCATTTTTTGATAATTTCCATGGCAACGCTTTTACAAAAAGTCGCATGCTCCCTTATTGTTTTTTCATTCAAATGTCCATGTGTAGGCAAGAGCTTGATTAATTTGAACTATCCACCATAAAGTTCATAAGCCACCTCATTCACATTATTCTTTTTCAAGGTAATATGATTGAGACCCATCTCTAAAGATTTACGTAAAATCGGGCTTTTAACAATATTGCTATCCGTAGAAGTAACATGCCCAAACTTTTTTTGCAACAAAGTTCTTGAATCTATTAAGAGATGAGCATTCACACAAATGTAAGTTTTCTATGTCAAAATCACAGAAAACATCAAAGGGAAAATATCAATCACTTTTGGTAGGTAAGTCCAATCGAACATAATATTATGAAAGCGTTCATCTACAACAACGAATAGTCTGAATAAAACATGAGCATAAAAAGTCTTCACATGGATTGCTTCAAATACTCTATTACGGTAACATAGATGTAAAAAAGAGCTCCTTGAATCACTGCTAGTGGTCAGCTGAAGACGTCCTGCCACTGAGATACTGACTTCTCTCCTTTTTGTCCTTTTTCCATCCTGCACACCGATTAATCTCGGTAAAAGTTCAGCCTTTTGATAGGTAGGTCGCTCTTTGTGCTACTTTGCCCTTCCTTTCCAGTAAATCGTCTTCTCTTCCCTGTCCCTGATTCAGATACCACAGAGTTTGGATTGTTGAGATTAAAATTGCCCGTTATTTGCTTGTGTTTTGAAAGTATTTATCTTGGAGAGTGGAAAATCTTGGTCTTTTAAGGAGGCGTTCTATCTCTCATATGTTTTTAGCATCGCCGAGGTGTGATAAGAGTTTGGCAGAAGAATCTTGGGCAAGCTCAATAGAAGCATCAACCATGTACTGTCGAATGAAAAGAAAGGTAAGGTGTGCCTTAACCACATCTCTGGCGGATTAGATTAAGTATAGAGTACTCTTAAAGCCTTAGAGAGTCATCATCAATAGTTAATTACTTGCGTTTATGAAGATTAATAACATAGCTATTTATTCCTCATGAGCATTTCTACCATATACAGATAATTAGCAATAGTAACCACGTTTTCTCAAGAGCATAATAGCATATCCAGCATTATTTATACTACTTCCTTTTTCACAATCACAGCCATCATCAAACTAGTTTATCAGAGGCAGATAGTGTCATAGTTTCTATCAAACCGAAAGAGCAATCGTATGGAGCAATACCATGTTAAGGTTATAGCCAATCGAGTATAGCAAGAGCATTCACATCAACCATATGCATGCTATAGCTTTTGGTATATCCATAAAACACATGGAAGGCGGTCCATCGCATTTCTAAAAGCATTACGTACTGAAAAATGCTTGAAACATTGTTCATACAAAGAGCCATGGTAAATCGTAGTAAGTACAAGCAATTATGAGCCAAAAATCAGCACTGGCCAACTACCAGATCTGCCTCAGAGAGGGTGCTGGCTAGCAACTACTCTCTTTTCATAAATGTTGATAATGATTATCAAAAGTTGGCTTGTTGTCTAGCGCCTATCATAGATCAAAAAGGTTGAAAAAATACCTGAAAAATTGCCCATGTTTGCTCCTTGGGACAACGATTGATTGCAGTAGTATCCAATCACAATATGCAAGCCAGACCTCGCTACTACACAAAGGTAATCTCAAAAACCTATGAGCATTCATTATTCACCTTAAATCTTAGCATACATCCTTCATTATCAGCGAGTCACCATTCCTCAAATCATTCTCACCTTTGTGCAGTATCGTTCACATGATTGCTCTTCCAATAACATTCATGAGCTTTCTCTTCAATCACAATCACAGTATGGTAGAGTACCAGGAGAGCAAGAATGAGGGAGAGAGAGAGAGAGAGAGAGAGAGAGAGAGAGAGAGAGAGAGAGAGAGAGAGAGAGAGAGAGAGAGAGAGAGAGAGAGAGAGAGAGAGAGAGAGAGAGAGCGAGAAATCATGAGGAAAAGGGAATAGGGTTGTGTGATTTCTCTCTTTATAGAACCAGAGGACACTTAGGTGTACTAAATGCAAATTGTTGTTCACCGTTAGATTGACTATCCATAATGTGCACAGATTATGGCCATTGAAAGATTCACAACTTTCCCACCATTTTTAAAAAAAAAAAAATTATTGTGTGGGGTCTTTCAACATAGTAAGGCATTTTTTTGCCCCCATTAGTAAACAAGGTTAGTACGAGACACTTGCAATCCACATAAGCTTGTGAAGCGAATGAAGCAATATACATATGTAACAGAGCCCATGAGAGAGAGAGAGAGAGAGAGAGAGAGAGAGAGAGAGAGAGAGAGAGAGAGAGAGAGAGAGAGAGAGAGAGAGAGAGAGAGAGAGAGACAGAGAGAGAGAGAGAGAGAGATCCTACCAACCGTACCCACATCTAGCAAAGTTTCTTAGGGGGGAATTAGCACCCCTGAGATGGAGTGCTAACTGGCCACCAAAAGAAATTTAGCATTTATTGTTATAGTAAACTTGAGTCCTTGGAACAAATTGTGTAGAAAATGTTGTTTATAATCTCATATAATCTTTCTTTCATGAAGCCATTACGTTGAAAAGCAAGAACGATGTTTTTGACCTCATCCATAAAGGTATCATGTTTGCTACAACAATACATGGCAACAATAATTTGAACGACAATAACTTCATACGAGCTCATAATCAGCCTATTGGCAGTCAAGTGTATATATTGGAAAAACGAAAATGGAAGTTCCCTTCACTTGTCAAATTTTTTCATATGAAACCTACCCGATAAAGAATCAAAGGTAGTAGTAATATTCAAAAAATTGACCGTATTATCAGAAGCATCGTCATTTTCTATGGTGAGGTACTCCAAGGGATAGATCCATAAGGCATTATCATTGAAACGAGGTTGCTCTTTATCCAGAAATAAAAGAGCATCTACGTTGTTTATGAAACAAATATCATCAATATAGCGGAAGGTATGCTTAAAGGCACGTAGGTATTCCACCTTACCATGTTTGGCAAGTCTTTTCATAAAATGTAATTCATAGAATGATAGATACCAGTTGCACCATGTAGGGGAACAGACAAAACCCATTGGAATACCACAACTTGTTTCCAAGTCATGTTTCCTAATCTTACTATGCAGTTGTCAATCTATATATCATTCCATTGGCAAAGAAGTTTTTTGTCAATCACAGTCCAATTGTCAGTTTGATTGTTTACCCATTTCCAATCAAATTGCTTAAGGCTCGGTTTCCATTGATGGGCCAGCTTTTCATTATTACAAGACTTGAAGGCATACTCGATCATTTTTTGTATTACTATTTTTTAGCCCATCAAGACCATAAGAGAGATATTCTCATAGCATTTTGCGATGTCAGTAGACCACATCGAAGTGATTTTGTTTGGCACATTAAGATAGAATTTAGTGGATGAATTGCATTGCCAGAAAAGGTTGGTATCCACATTAAGGATACTCCGATATGAAGTTGCCTTAAGGCCTGCCCTTTCCATAAGGAGAGAGTCAGTATACCAAGAGTTCTAGAAATAAATGTGGCCACCTTAGAAAAATAGCAGTCATGTGCATTTGTAATCCATTTGAACACATTTTTATGTGCTTTGAAAGTACAAAGTAAAAAAGGTAATTCTTCTTTCCCTATTAGAAAATTAGGTATTTTAGTAGCAAATGTATCTTGAATCTTAACCATAGCCATGTCTAGAGTATTGTTATTTTTTTTCAGAAACAAGGCAAAATATGGACTAGACAATCTAACCAAAGCCAAGTTTCTTACAAAGTAGATGCCTATGAAACATGGGTTGTGTTGAGCCTTATCCACACCATTCACGTACAAATTGGTAGTAATCCAATTACGCTCGTCAATGGCATCTTTAAGTTTGTTATTCGTTATACTTTTCCCATGCAGCCATTTGGTTTTTTTTAAAAAGTTTGTCACAGCATTTTTACAAGTCAGGGCATGTTCCATAACAGTCTCATGATCAATATTTTGATAAGTAGGTAAAATTCAAACCATCATCGGTAAAGTTCTAAAACAACCTCATTTATATTAGACTGACACAATGGGATGTGATCAAGTCCTTTGTTCGGGTCGCTTCTAACAATTTCAGTATCCATCGAGACAACATGCCCAAAAATTATGGAAATGAACTCTTTAAAACGTTTATTGTCAACGCAAGTACAAGGTGGGATATTGTCAACATCGAAATCACAAAAGACTTGAAAGGGTTTATACCATTCACGCTTCAAATGTGGGAAGTAAGACCACCCAAACACAATAAGCTCAAAACTCTCATCAATATGACCAAAAATCTGAAGTAAGATTTCAACATATAGTCGTTTGACATCAATCCTCTCAAAGCATCTGTTATAATAACATAAATGCAAGAAAAACTTCTCTCTGTCTCTTCTAACCACTAGTCATTGTCTACCAGCATTATTGACCTCCAAAATCCTTGTTTCTTCTATGTCCTCCTGCACATGGATCAATCACGATAAAAGTTCAGCTTTCTAATAAGAAGACCCCCCTTACCACCACTTCTTTGCCTTTGTTCGAAATGTACTTTCTTTTTCTGTTATTGTTGTTGCCTGATATAACTGGGCGTGGATTGTTAAGGATCCCATTTTCTTTTGCTAGTATTCTAGACGTATTTGTCTTGCAAGGTGGAGAAGCGGGATTTTTTCAAAAGGCATTCATTTTCTCGAATGTTTTCAGCATCGCCAAGGTGTGCAAGGAGCTTAGCAGTAGGGTTTATGAAACATTCAATGGCAACATCAATCATGTATTGTCGGATCTACAGAAAGACAAGGTGGGACTTGACAACCTCTCTAGCAGGTTTATGCAACCAAAGGAAGAAGGCATTAAGCTGATTTTGCAGAGCCGCACCAGGAAAGAAAATGGAAAGATTATTTATTATGTACCAGATAGAGTGATCAAACCATATAATAGAAGAATTGTTTTTGCATTTATCACCACATCTACACTTAAAGAAAGGTCTTTTCCAGTTCCAGATTCTAGCTTGATGAAAGTTCATTTTGTTAAAGCTAGTGTCAAAATGGCCTCTAGTTCTAGCCCAGGTCTGTTCAGAAGGACATCTCGAAGGTTCAAATCTGCTTATCTTGATGACAGTATCAAAGGCAATAGGAGTATCAAAAGAAGGATTCTTATGCAAAGCAACAAGCTTGAAGGCTTGGACTTCTACATCAGTGAGATGAGCAAGAGCAATCTAAAGCTCAATAGAGATAGGTGCTAGGAAGTTGACAGAGGAAGGCTCCAAAGTTTATAAGCAGCCTTTGTAGATTTAAACTCAATGATACGACTCGGTACCAATGGTACTTGACAACTATTGGCCTGACAAAATTCAAAGGCAGATTGATTTCCTACATCACAGATTTCCTGTGAGAAGGACTCTAATTGGGAAGCACTATCTTCATCAAGGTCTTCGGTAAAGATCAAAAGGTGAGGTGAAGTAGGAGCATTGGTAGGGATAGGGGTATCAGTAGAGGAGCCACCATTTCATTTTAGGCAAGCAAATATTTTTCGAATGTGTATTAAAGAACTTTTCTTCAGCAGCAATTCGTTCAACATAGTTTGGGAGGTCCATATAAAGCAACCATACTAAGGGTTTTTTTCTTTTTAATAAAATCCATATAAATTTTGATCCAATCCATGATGCACATGAAATCAGTAAGGCAAAAAATTTTATCATCCGGGCCAGCAGCATTACAAGTAGTCATTTGTGAACTTCGACAGCTTTCTTCATGCAACATATAATAGTCTGAACAAAAGGACTAGGAGGAGGAAGGGGCTCCCCATAGCCAAAGAGTCACTGCATCATGAAACCATCCTGTGGACTACACCATACAACAGACCTTGTTAGCCATAAAATACAAGTAAAGGTAAAGGTTTGGTACTACCCTAACCAAAGGGTAGTCGGGGTGGCATCAGAGATGCTAGAGAAAGAGTAACAAGATTTCACAAAGTCCCTCTTGACAAGTCAAGACCAAACCCTTTGAACCCTTCAATTTATAGCATAACAGGTAAAAATATAGTTGTATAAAATTTAATAGTACAGAGTACCATAAAGCAAAGCAAGTATTAGTACACCTAGTTCTTACCTGCCACTATCCCACACAACAAAACTGCACAAGTTAGTCACGTGAGGAAGACAGGTGTCATAGCTAAGCATCAGTTGTTATCCATGTCCAAAACAAGATTCACTACTTTATCAGCTAGATTGCATTTATAACAAGTACGTCCAATCTTCCCAATCATTCATTTCATAACTTAGCAATACGTTCTGCCCTTTAACGAAGCCGTATCAGGGCAGAAGCCATACTGATCAATAAAGGAGCAAAACAAACATATTAGGTTCACATATACATTCTACATGTAAGCAGCTACCTTTCATTACACAAATGGACAGAGACTTGACGATGGCCATAACGATAGGTACTAGAGCACCTCCATGCTATACTAGCCCCATGGATTTTGTGTAACCATTTTCCAGGAGTCCAAGCATCGAACAACTTGGGCAATTCCATGCCATTCAAGTGTATCATATTCGAGCCCCATATGAGTACATGACATTACTTATCACAACCAGATTTATTGCGATAACTCAAGCCCATGTCGACTAAAACGCATGCAGAATCAACCCTTACTAGATTTATTACTTTGAAAACCATTATTTGCAAGGTTTGCAATACCATCTTAAATACATGAGTAAGATCATAGTAACGAGTTTTAGGTTACCCATCGTATTGGTGATACACCATAAAGCATCGTACCTGAATGAGAGGTAAAGCCATCTTTTGTCAACTATCCATCTTTAGTTGCTTAAACGAATCACCCATGTGCTAAAGCATTCAAACTAGAAGTATTGGATTAAGTATAGACTACTCTTAAAGCCTCATAGAGTCATCACCAATAGTTAATTACTTGCTTTTCTGAAGATTAATAACATAGCTTTTTATTCCTCGTGAGCATTCCCCACCATATACAGATTATTAACAATAGTAACCACGTTTCCTCAAGAGCATAATAGCACATCCAACATACTTTATACTACTTCCTTTTTCATAATCACAGCCATCATCATACTAGTTTATCAAAGGCATATAGCATCATAGTTTTTATCAAACCAAAAGAGCAATCGTATGGAGCAATACCACGTAAAGGTTACAACCAATCGAGTACAACAAGAGCATTCACATCAACCATATTCATGCTATAGCTTATGGTATATCCATAAAACACATGGAAGGACAGTAGTCCATCACATTTCTAAAAGCATTATGTACTGAAAAATGCTTGAAACTTTGCTGATACAAAGAGCCATGGTAAATCGCAGTAAGTACAAGCAATTTTGAGCCAAAAATCAGCGTTGGCCAACGGCCAGATCCACCTCAGATAGGGCGCTGGCCAGCGACTACTCTCTTTTCGGAAATGTTGATAATGATTATCAAAAGTTGGCTTGCATAGATCAAAAAGGTTGAAAAAGTACCTAAAAAATTGCCCACGTTTGCTCCTTGGGACAACGATTGATTGTAGTAGTATCGAATCACAATATACAAGCCAGACCTTGCTACTACACAAAGGTAATCACAGAAACCTGTGAGCATTCATTATTCACCATAAAGCTTAGCATACATCCTTCATTATCAGCGAGCTAAAATTGCTCAAATCATTCTCACCTTTGTTTGCAGTATCGTTCTCACGTTTGGTCTTCCAATAGCATTCACGAGCTTTCTCTTCAATCACAATCACAATATGGTAGGGTACCAGGAGAGCAAGAATGAGGGAGAGAGAGAGAGAGAGCCAGAAAGCGTGAGGAAACGTGAATAGGGTTGTGTGATTTCCCTCTTTATAAAACCAGAGGACACTTAGGTGTACTAAGTGCAAATTGTTGTTCACCGTCCATAATGTGCACATATCCTGGCCATTGAAAGATTCACAACTTTCCCACCATTTTTTTTGAAAAAAAACTTTTTTTTATTATGTGGGGTCTTTCAACATAGTAAGGCATTTTTTTGCCCCCATTAGTAAACAAAATCAGTACGAGACACTTGCAATCCATAGAAGCTTGTGAAGTGAATGAAACAATATATGTATGTAATAGAGCCCATGAGAGAGAGAGAGAGAGAGAGAGAGAGAGAGAGAGAGAGAGAGAGAGAGAGAGAGAGAGAGAGAGAGAGAGAGAGAGAGAGAGAGAGAGAGAGAGAGAGAGAGAGAGAGAGAGAGAGAGAGAGAGAGAGAGAGAGTTCTTCTTATTCTGTGCTACTCTTGAACCATACTCTGGGTTGAGCATATGCCCTCTATTAGTATCACGCTCTTGTCATCATACATTTTTTTTATGCCTAGTCCTATGCCCACTCTCCCATTTGCTTCTACTATGCCCACTCTCCGATTCGCTTCTACTATGCCAACTCTCTCATCCACTTCTCCAACACTCGATGTCTCTTTGCCCTATGATATAGTTGTTGAGACCATAGAAGATGAGCATGATGGTTGTGTGATCACTTGCTTGAGACAACTCTTACACGAGGTCTTTTCCAAGGGACATTTTTAAGGACTAGCATCACCAAGGTGAAAGTAATAAAAAAAAATTGTGCTCAAACAATTACATAAGGATTAATTTCCTATCCCTAACCCCTTGTAGTTTGATAACAAGTGGATGGTACATCATATGGCCCTTGTCATGAGCCATTACAAATTGAAATTTCGAGACGTGATGAGAAAGGAATGACGAAGGCCATCCCACATGCACAAAGATAATTTTAAGATAGCCAACAAAGAGTTTCAGACTTTAATTAAAAATATGAAATTTTGACATAGGTACAACTATAAATTTGTTGCAATTGATCTCTCTGTTTGGATGGCATATTATTTCATGAAGTTTTTCTTGTTGAATTAGCTAGGGAGAATGAATAATCTAAATGTTTTAACATTTAAATTTTTGGTTTCCATTTTTTCTTTTAACAAAGACCTATCTAATGGTAAAAAAAATTTGGGCTTCCACATTTTGACACTTTTCTAAAGTTTGACACAATATGTTAGAATGTTTTACGGAGTCCCAAACTGCTAATTTGACAATCTATATTACTTGGTAGCAAGGGTGTTAGATGACAAACCATGCAAATCATCTGGTTTTCTCATGTATGTACCAAAAAATTCAAAGGAACAATTCAAACATGAAAGGATAATGTGGGTGCTTGTGCCATGCTCTAAAAGACAATAACTAGATATATGTTAGAATATCGCCTACTACGACAACATCCATTTGGAAGGGTTGAAGTTAATACTATAATGCAGTTTTGACACATGAAGAAGCGGACCAACATTGTCCAAAGGCCACAATACTTCCAAATAACTCATGACTTCAAAAATATGTCAAAGCTTTCATGTATATGACATAAATAATCAAGAAAAATATTGTTAGATTATGGGCTTGGAAAAAGTCAACTATATAAAAATATCATGGTTTCTTGGTAAAATTTGATGAACTTAAGATTTTGTAGCAATAATTGCAAGAGTATAATGCCATTGCACTATAAAAAAACAACATAAAGTGATTCGTGAAACATATATATCATGTGATGAATAAAAGTGTCTTTTATTGGTTGGAAAGACCTAGTACACACAGAGTCCATTCAAATTCAAAGTGACTTGGTATGCTCTTGCAAGATTATTGAAGTGAAACATTTCTTTCGTTTCCAACTTAGATCAATAACTCCACTTATATTATAAATATTTTTCACTTGTCATTAAAAAAATTCCATGCTCATAAGTATAACAATATCTATGTTTTTTATCGCTTGTGAAAAAAATTGAGACATAAAATATCCTAATAAATAGCACAGTGGTAATTTACCTTTAGATTCTTTTTGAATAAGATACTTTTAAAAATGGTTGTTTGATTGTTGGTACATTTATAGTGACACTTTTTACGACATATTGTGACCTCAAGAAAACTACATAACTTAGGTCATTGATGTCACCCACATGTTGAGAACAATCGTAAGAATCTTTTAATACCAAAAAACATGTCCTTTCACTACAAGCCCATATGTGATTCAAATGTAAAGATAAATAAAGTGAGTAAGTAATATGTATGTAAGCAATAAACAATCATCAATAAAGAACTATAAAAGCACACACAATATATGTGCATACATACATGTGTGTGTGTGTGTGTGTGTGTGTGCGTGTGTGTGCGTGTGTGTGTAGTCTGTACATACATACATACATAGAGAGGAGAGCTAAGTTAACATATATGGGTATATCAGTATGGTGAGTTTGTGTTAATATGGTGAATCCATGGCACAAATGTTTTTCTAGTTACACTTAACAAATTTTTTCTAATCCACACAACTTATTCATGGTAGATTTGCAAGAGCTATCACTTCACAAAACTCCTTCCTAGTTAATACATAACTAGTGGCTCTTTATATTCAATTTTTTTAACGTGCTTCATCTCCTTCATTCCACAAAAAGATGGAAATAAAATTTCCAAAGACTAGGAATGCAAACATAAATAGACAGGATTCACACAAATCATATAATAGTCAAAGAAAAATTCAATACAATAATAACCAATCAATAATGTCATCAATTTATATCTAGGAGTTTGTTTACAAAATTGAAGCAAACAATAAGTGATATTGTAGCAAGAATGATTTACTAGAATTTGATATTATAGCATCGTTATTTATTCTTTCAATCTTCACTGATATTGATTGTAGAGTTGGAGAACTCAACAAGGGTAGCCATTGAGGTACAATGGGAAACCTACGTATAAGAACTAAAGCTAATGAGTACAAACTCTGGTTTGAAACATACACTAAGAGATATTTCTTCTCAACTGGATTACACTCAACACAAGTTAGTAACATCGCCTTCATATAAAACACTTACATGAATCACTAAATGAAGTAATCTTAACTTAGGAGAATAAAGTTAAAGAATAAATAATATTTACAATCTAAAACTATCCACAAATTCTGGCAGACAATTCATAAAAAGCTTCCAAGTACGACTATCCTTAGAATCCCATTCTAAGATATGATAATTCATTCAACTAGAATCTCTAGGACAATCATTAAGATATAAAATGATTAAAAATCAACTTGGAGTATCCTAAATACTCTTTTTGAGTTAAATGCTCTTGTTTCTAGCATCAAATACAAAAAAATAACACTCATTCATCTTAATAGATTTGTCTGTCCCCTATGATAATTGGAGATCTAATTAAAAGAATAAAAAACTATACTCAGGCATCTACAGACCATAAATCGTAGCAGAATAGCATCCACTAGATAAATAAAATAATGTCTGTGAGATTTAGAGGTTCTGAATTAAAATACTAGAGTAAAGAGATTCAAAACACTGATTTCTGAATTCTTACTCAATTAATAGATCAAGACTTAATCATCACATTAAAGAATCATCACAATTCCTTATAATCCTCTGACAATAATTAAGTATCTACTTATGATCCGTCAACCATAAATATTTAGATTCGTATGATTCATCAATCATAATTTTCTGGAATCCAAAATCATACTTAATCATTTACAAAATACTGGAGTATATGTTCAACATAGCTCAAGAAAAGTAAAAAAACTTCCAAAATCTTTCCAAACAGGAAAAATACTAGATTTAGGAATATTCTTCAAACATGATTCTTTAACTGAAGTGCAAGATTCAAGTTCTATAAACCACTGGTAATTAAAGACTGAACACATATCAAAATGACAATCATCTTCAACTACAGAAAACTTTAGATTACAATCTAGAATCAAATCTAGACACCCAAAGTCCTGCTGAATATCAATTCAGATATTATTCTTGAATCCATTATGATTTGTTATCCAATTGAGCGCTCTGGGATACCATCACTAATGAGCTGAGTCTATTCCTTAACTAAGGAATACTCTATCTCAAGAATATTGTATATCCAATCCACATAATTTTAACTAATGAACCCAAATGATTCACTAATCATGCGTCTTACAAGCAATATAAATCAAAACCATCAGTTTCTGGTAAATCCACATCACACTGATCGTTTTACCAATTAACTTTCTCCTGGAGTAATCAAGCACTCAAGTTAATTGACAATGATTTAGAAATCTTAAATGTCTAGGTGAAGAATTCAATTATACTTGTATAACACCACATTTAGATCCTCTACTAAATCATTTATTAGTTAGCTCATACATCTTCCATAGAAAGATCTGTTAACTCTGCAAGTATCTGTCAAACAATACTTGATTATATGCTTATGTTCACCGACTAGGTTAAGTGCACCAAATAACTCTAGTAATCAGGAATACACAGTAGATTCATACAAGATTAATCATGCACATATGTGAATAATCTCACTATGACCTAGTACGTAAACACATTTTTATCTGGCAGATTTCCAGAACCCATATATGTTACTCACATATCTCACTGAGATCTTGTAACTCAGCTACAAAACATTTTCTATTTCTCATGAGTAAATAACATATCCATAAAATCTCTGAGATGAATAAAATTCACTCTCAACAGTTTTCCCATCCAATTTCCTCTAATAGCATAATTTCTTCCACTCAATCAACCCCTCTCTGATCCTAGTACTAAAACTAAGATTAGGTTGGTTTAATACAAACATCTCAAACTTAGTTCCTAATCAAACTTACTCCTACTCCAATCAAATGGAATTAGTAACCTTTGATATTTCACTGTACTACTTATAGATAATTATTCAAATTCCAAACATGTTCTAGTTTCAGATTGTCCACAAAATCCCTAGAGAAATCCTCTTATTCGAAAAGTTCCAATTAGACATCTTACTCTAAATCTATCCAAAATTACTTTAAGAAAAATCTCATTTCTATACCACAACTAGTTCCCTTTCAAAAGCTATGCAACCAATAGATTCCTAGATAGAATATTATCCCATCACTTCACCCCTCCTTTTAAGGAAATTATCAATTTCCATAAAAGTTCACTGGAAAGATGACATATGAAAATATCCAAATCTATGACAAGTCAATAATACGTGCATTCCACAAAAGGATTCACTCTCTTCGAAACAAAACTTGTCCTTCAAATATTTTCTACCCGAGTGATAGAAACTACCATTCCATCGAAATCCATCTATGCACAAAGAGATATTCTAGATCTAAAAATTGAAACACTTTAACCTTAGAATTTATCCAAATGATCAGTGGATCTCTAGAATATCAGATGAGTTGGTTAAGGCTTTTCTCGAAGGAAAAGCTGATGGTATGGGACCTCAGTAATTTTGGAAAGAGAATTCTAAACTGTAAAGATCTAATGATCAATGGTGTGTTTAGTACCTAGTCGCGATATGGGAAAAAAGAAACCATTCAATCAAATGTGAGGTATTTTGAAAAATTTTGAGGTTTAACCTAGATCCCAATGTGGTATCTCATTATTTACAAAATCAGAGGCCCTCAAATCTATTTCTCGCTTTCTTAATTAATCTTTTACTTCTTAGTAATTTCTCGAATATAAGACATCAGACTTGTTTATATGATTTTTTCCAACATGAAGTTATTCTTCTGAAAGATTGTTATGTCATATTAATTTATTAATTGTGTGAATAGACTCATCTAGCTGTCCTATAATCCATATAGGATATTATCTCTTGTTCCCAAACACTAGAGAATCCATTTATTCGGATGACTGGCATGCCTATCAGATGGATACCACAAATCCACACCTGATCTTGTCATCTAAAGAGAAGAATTAACATGGTTAAATATTACATTTTGATTCTTTCTGGTTTAATTGATAAGCTTCGAAACCCTATTGATCATCAAAACTAGGGACAAGCTTCTGACAATTAACAGATCCATGTAATCCATGTATTAAATTCTACTTCTACCATCACAATTGACATCCAAAACTTCGGATAACTCAATGGTCACAACAAGATATCAGTGATGAATAGTAAATGTAAAAAAATGAATTATTTAGGAAAAAAACCTTAAACAATTTCATCTCTATCCTATACCTGGGTAGAATTATCGATATACAAACCACCATAGGATTTTAACTGGAAATGAAATCAGTTCTACTTTTGAACAGTTTCCTATATTTATGATTTTTCAAATAAAATTGGATTATTCTCCTTTCACTTAATGGCTTAAGAATTACTTTCGTTAAAGTTATCTATAATTAATGGGAAATAAGATTTGGATTCGGGTATTTTCTACACTGTTTTTGCCACAAATAATTTGTCGAATAAAGAATTACTCCAAAATACTCAAAATTTTTTCACCATTAATCTATTTAACAAGTAGTTCAAAAGCTTTGGTTTGTTCAATTTCAATGACAAAATTCATCAAACACAACAATAACCAACTAATCGGTGCTCCACCGATTTGAAAAGGAGATAGCCGAAAAACTCAATTTGATTCTTTTTACTCTGGAGTACGAATACTCCAGAGTTAAATGAATTAAATAGCAATCGTACCAAAGAATCTAATTCCTATACTGGGTAATATGCCTGAGAACCATACCATTCAAGATCGGCTTGAAAAAACCTCCATTTCCAAAATCGATTATTACAGCTTAACCAAAGGTCCAACAATACTAAGGTTTCAAAATAAACTGGCTTAACAAAAATGTCAAAGTGATAAAGCTCCAAAAAACATGTATATTGTCTCCAGAGAAAGGAAATCTGAATTCCTTCAATCCCTAATATGGGAAGCAATACAAAAAAAAAACCCAAGGTGGCAAACTTTGACAATCTAACACCAAGAAACCGAAAT